>BMAU01009844.1:155000-438659 GCA_019973935.1 Trichonephila clavipes | reverse complement strand
GGTAGCGATTTTGAGATACTTTACTCAAGGTTTCGAAAAAACCACAAACTGAGAAAAGCCGCTAATTTATAATTCGCGAAAAATAATTATTATAAGCAATTAAACTTATATAACTCTACTTTAAGATATTACTTATGCGGTTTTTCTAAAATCACATTATTCCATTTTCATGTGTTTTCCAGCCCCTGACTTTTATAATGAATCAACTTTTTGAAGATACTAAATTATAAAGGGAAAGACTTAAAACATTTTTTTCTATGTCCACAATAAAAATTACATTTGTTTATCTTCTTTCAATGATAAATTAATACATTTATGAAAATCTCCATCAGAATAGAGTAAATTATAAAATTAATGTATAAAATTCCTTAATTTAAATTTTACATGCACACATTTCACAAGAAGAAGAAAAATTACATTATTCTTATATAAAAATAAAACATACCACTTTTAATACTACACGTCTTTTGCTATTATATCTCTTTCTTTATAAAATAGATTTTTATCATAACGCATTTTTTAGCTTTTTCAAAAGGAATTTGTAGCTGAATTGCCTAATTTGTTTTCAAATGGTTTGTTCAACTAACTTTCCGAGCATGCACAAGTGATATCAATCGAAATATAATAAATAAGAATAAATTCAATGAAAATAAAAAAACGATAGGTTTGTGAAGTTTGGGGTACCAAGTCTCTTTAAGCTAATATATTTATTTGTGTGTTATTTCCCTGTATTAGGATCATTGAAATCAAATGTTTTTATTCTCCTCTATAGATAGATTGTTCAATGATCAAAAAAGAAACAAATAAGCGGCACTAATTATGGCATAAGGCAAAGTTCACAATTATATATATCTATAGTGTTAGTCTCTCTACTATATGATTTCTGAATTTCAAATGTCAATGACACTTTTAGCTCATAACGTACTTCCACAAGCTGGGGGTGCACCCTAGGAAGCGCGATATTAACAAAGGGATGCAAGCTTCCACAAAAATAAAAGGTTCTGATTTATCACACTTGAGATGATAAAACAAATACTTTTTGACATAATAAAAATATACTTGCTTGCAAATAACATTCTAAAATTTTAGCGAAAAGTGTCTGTGATTTGTGTCCTTTAGTAAAGTCACACACATTTTAAACGTTTTTAGTTCAGTTTTTATTGGATTTTCTCTCAAGCAATCAAGGAATTTTGAAAATGTTTGAAATAGGTAAGTATATTTTCTGTTATTTAAATTATTCACTGAAATTATGATTTTTATCGTGTATAGTAAAAATAATGAAAAGAAAGATTGGGGGTGTCTCCGTCACTCCACGCGACCATTAACTTTATTATCAGAAGTGCACACCTCCATCCGTTTAAACATTTTGAAGCTTTCTCGCTTTAAATATTCAAAATAACACAATTATTCCTCATTGGAATTTTAACATTATTTTCATTATTTAATATTAATTCTAAATGCCTAATTCTGCGTGGCATAAAATTACAGGTCGTTCAAAAAGTATTTATAATATGTTATTTATCATTTTTACAGTTTTGCATACATTGTCATGTACATGATTTTTACTCTCCTTACAATTAAGCTATTGTATCAAGAATAATGTATTATTTTTAAAATAAATAAACTCGTGTGAAGAGTGGGTACTTCAGCCAGTATAAGAACAAGTTTAATAATCATTAAAGTGACTTCCATGGGCTTGTTTGCTGAGCAAAGTGTTTCAAAAGGAAGGCTTAATATTAAATTTACACTGTGGTTTCTTTTTTTTATTCAGATGAGATCTACATTTTACCTACAAAGCAACCACAGAAAATCCGGATTCAGAAAGGTATGATGTTGAAAATGGTAATATTATATGAAATATTTTGTTTTCAGTGAAGAAAAAAAAATCATCATCCATCTCTGCCAAAATTCAACGAATGGTTTATTACAAAATTGCCTTTTAATTTCTTCACTGGATGTGAAATCTATGAAGAAATTTATTCTTCGATAGTGTTGAGAGCCCTTTTGAAATGGATCCTAACCCATCCGTAACTTGCCATTAAGTTGCCTAGACTGTGTACTTGTGTGGATACTTTATTATCCCCGAATGCTCAACAACTTAAAAATATATCCATGATTTTGTTTTAATCTACTGCCGTAAAAACATAATACCGTGAATTACAACTAACGCGTAAATTATGAAATGTACATTGAATATAGATTCGGTAGCTAATCGACTCGACCAAGACTGACTGGAATTGTACGAGTACAGCATTTTTACATGTTTTTGAGTATAACGTCTGTAAGGTTGCCAAGACTCAGGTGAACGTTCGCGAAAATGCCAGATGTGATTGATATGATAGACAGAACCATAGACGGTACTGTTTTTAAAGACATTTATACTTTTAGAAATGGATTCTGAAGGAAATCAATCTTTAATTAAATATAATATTGTAATATGTTTTTCAAATTAAAATTAGGGAAAGAAAATATCATAATAATTAACCTATTAATCAAAAGTAATTTACTTAAAATATACAATACTTAAAGTAACATATACAAATATTATGCTTATCTTATTTATTTGTACGGTTTATAATTAAGATCGCATTGTAGCTTTAGTGTCAAAGTGCATTATTATTGCATTAAATAAATATTACTGTATAAGGGGTACAATAAAAATTATGATTGAAAATTGGGTCGCCAATATTGAAAGTTTGAGAAACACTGCGCTATAAATATAGTATTAACATTTTGTAATTATATAAACTGTGTTGGGAAATATCTGAATATTTTGTATTAGTAAATATTTAAAGTGAGATTTGAACATAAAATTTAAAGATCCGACAATTATAGTAATATATATAATAAACTAATACATATTGAAGTATATATATATCTATACATATAAATAAAAGGAAGTGTCTGTTTTGTAATTTGAAATTAACAGCTTTTTACTAAATGCATTTAAAAGTATATACGGTACTTATATGAAAAAATCAATTTTAAAAATTTTTTTTGTCTGTCTGTCTGTCATTCTGTTTGTTGGGGCTAATCTCTGAAACGGCTGGACCATTTTTGACGAAACTTTCACTGGCAGATAGTTAATGTTATAAGCTATAACTTAGGCTACTTTTATTATAGAAAAAATAGGGTTCCGCGAAAATGAAATTAAAACCAATGAAATGGTGAAGACAATATCCGTTTCTAATAAGGATTGTTTTCTTCAATAGGGATTATTTTTATTCAATAGGGATTGTTTTTTTTGCGGCCTTCTGTCTCGACGTTTCTAGACAAAAAACTTTTGTTTGATAAAGGTTACTGAGACTCGCGATATTTCCCGTTCATATCCGATCTAAGGATTTTTAACAGTCTTCACCCTTGCTTGCGGCTTCGTTTCATCTATCCAGTTCCTCTCCTCGTGACGGTGTCAAGGTCACAGTACCTCTCCCCCTGCTTGCAGATTCGTTTCACCCTACTGTTGCTAAGACCTGTTTGAACTGTTGCATCATTCCAATGATTTCATTTCGTTCTAAAAAACACTGAGCAATATCAATTTTCTATAACTTAGACAGCATTTAAACTTAAATCCAGGAAGTTTTGGGGTTTTACGTCATTTGACTTCCTCAAGGCTCCGCATTTAAATAAAGGTAAGCTAATTTCATACCTTTGTTGTTTCTTTCATTGCCAAACATTGCACAAAGCAGTCACAATAATTGTTTGTTTTTGCAAGAGTGATTGTACAAGTGTGAGTGGGCGGTGAGGGTGGCGATCGCAGAGCCAACAGGTTGTTTTATTTTAGTTAAGTACGTAGGTAGTTGTTTCTAAAATAAATATTTTTAATTACGTTTTAGGTGAAAAAAGTGCGCTTACACCCTTAAATTAAGTAAGTTTATTGAAAACTGTAAATAACTTCATTTACCCTGCATAATATATACACAATATAATAATATTTAATTGAATAATATTTATATTGCGTAATATTTATATTGAAATCAAGGAATAACGGTTTCTCGAGTCAAAAGATATTTTTTTCCTACCGTTTCGTTCTGTTAATTCATTTTGTTTCGTTACATTTTCACTGTTTTCTAAAAATTAGAAATCAATGTTAAACGTCGTTAGGATTTTTTTTCATGGAAATAGTTCAGTTTTTTATTTACTTTGAAATCGATAAATTTTTATAGGTTATTTTATGTAGTTAAGTGCGTAGGTAGTTGTTTCTAAAATAAATATTTTTAATTACGTTTTAGGTGAAAAATTCATTTACATCCTTTAGCTATACCTAAAAGAAAATCAAATCATTTTAGTATAAATAAATAAATTGAATTGAATGTGTTTGTAGTTTGAAATTACAGTTTTTTTACTAAATGCATTTACAAGTATATCTACGGTATTTATTTAAAAATCAAGTTTTAAATTTTTGTCTGTCTACCTGTCTGTTTTGTTCCGGCTAATTTCTGAAACAGCTAGACCGAATTTGATGGAATTTTCACTGACAGATAGCTGTTGTTACCAGAGTAACTTAGTTTAGTTTTATTTTAGAAAAAAAATAGGGTTCCACGAAAACAAAATTAGAACCAATAAAATAATGAACAACATCCAATTTAAAAATAGGGATTATTTATTATTACTTTTTTTAATGCTCAAAGGTATTTTAAAAGCATTTCTTCATGGAACAAACACGATGACTCATTTTTAACGAAATAATTTATTCTTACTGACTCACTTTTAATTTTGTAAGAACAAACGTTGAATAGGCGTTGCTTTTAGGCTTCTGGACTGTAGAAAAAGTCCTCAATCCCATTTCTGGTCAAGTCTTCGATGAAAGGCATGACGAAAGTGGTGTTTTACGTTCTTCTGAGTGGCATGACGACGATTGGTTGGACGATGGGATCCGGGAGGCGTGGCTTCTGTGCTTTGTCAGGATGGTAGGTTTCAAAGTTTTGCCTTGGCTTAGAGCTAAGTAGCGGCTCTCTGATTGGTTGCTGGGTAGAGTGAACAGTGACTCCAATTGGCTGCCCTGGGGGCTGGGGTTTAAGAAATGAGGAGGAGGCAAGTCCAGTGGGGCAGAGCAAGAGTGTAAGAACAAACGCTTTTTTCCGTTGCTATCGCAACCAGAGTTGATATGACCTTAAGAACAGAAAAAAGCTATGAGCACTATAAGGATTAATCCATACATTTAAATAAAAATAAAGTGTCTGTTTGTAATTTGAAATTAACAGCTTTTACTAAATGCATTTAAAAGTATATACTAGTACTTATATGAAAAAATCAGTTTTTAAAATTTTTGTCTGTCTGTCTGTCTGTTTGTTCCAGCTAATCTATCAAACGGCTGAACCACAGGCGCGCAATATTCATTGGAAGATAGCTAATGTTATAAGGAGTACAGACACATTTATTTCAGAAATAAAATAAGGGTTCGAGAAAAAATTTAAACCAATGAAATATTACGCAATATCGATTCAAATAGGGATTATTTTTTTTTTCATGAGTATTCTGTCTCTATGATTTCTAGCAGTTATGTCAACATTTTTTGTTTGAATTGGGTTGCTGCATTCGAAACGTTTTCAGTTCATGTCCTGATCCTAATGATTTTACACAGTCATTAATCGCATTGTCAAAGGTCATGAGTCCCCACCGCTTCCTTGCGGCTTCGTTTGTGTTCGCGTTTCACACTACTGCTACTTAGACATATTTTTTGATCCTAATGATTTTTGGAGCTTCACCCCATCGACAGTGTCAAAGTCATGCATCCCTTTCACTTCCTTGCTCAAACAAAAAACAGAGGGAAAAATAAAACAAAAAGAAACATAGAATCACAAAATAGAAGGATGACATACTTATATCATAGGTATTCCTTTGCGTAGAATACATAATTAAGATTTCGTAAACTCTGCGAATAAACACTTTTTTTTTTTGTTAAATTCCACAGGGACGAAGTCACGGGAACCAGCTATTAGCTTTTTTTGTGTTTAATTTACAATTCACATAAAAAATTAACTCATTGAAAACTTCTTTATCCTTCCGTTTGTATTGTTTAATTTTTAAATTCACCCGTGCAAAGAACAGTATACCAGCTAGTATATATATATCAGAAGCGACTCACTGACTAATCACGTTATCTCCGGAACTATTAAGGGCACAGTGGACTTTCGGAGGTGAAATCGATCAATTTTCGATTTTTTACTTTTATATTATCAATGCTTGTAATCACTGCTACTGAATGCAAAGAATTTTCAATTCGATCATTTTTATGAAGTTATGCTCTTTTCACAGAAATTCGAACACCTGTTTGACCACGCCCCTTTGTTTACATCTGTCAAACGCAGCTGCTTGCAATGGTTGTATAATTACGCTTCTGTATTGTATTTTGATTTTGAGCGTTACTTTTATTTACTTTATGTGTTACTTTTTTTTTACTTATTTATGAATTATATATTTTTCTAAAATTTGGGAACGCGAAAATAACTGTAACTCAAACTGTAGGTATCAAATATTTGTTTACTTAGTTGCGAAAACAGCTTACTTTGGAGTTTCGTTATATAAATAAGAAACAGTTCTTTTTCCAGAACTAAAGCTCTATAATTGCAAGTAATATTTTTAATATTATATATATATATATCTATTCTGTTGACGAAATATCACATCTTATTTTGTTTTGTGAAAATGCATAGCATTAGTTCAAATATAGAAAGCCCAAAGGGCGACTAAACAAATGAAGAGCTGCCTGTATAAAGAATTTGGAAAAAGGAAAATCTTCTGCATATAATGTATCATCGAATAATAAATGTGATGAAATTTCTACTGAAGCTGTTCCTAGTACATCAGGTATGAGTGCCAGTGAGTGATGTAAATTCAGAATCAAATGAATATCATTTTATCAATAATTCAATGTGGACCTCATTGCTACAAAATGTTCCATGTAGTGATTGCAGCCAGTTCTCATTGAATATTTTAACGCACAATTCATACGGTTTCTCCACCAAAATGGAACTTGTTTGCGAAAAAATGTAAAAAATCATATGGACATGCCTTCACCAGTCAACGAGGAAAACCCTGCAGAAATTTTGATATCAACACAAAACTTACATCTGCATTCTTGGCTATAGGAAGGGTCACACTTTCTCGGCAATTTAGGTACACCATGCATGTGGATCGTAAAACATTTTCGAAATGCTTGGGAAAACTTATGCAATAAAAATGAAAACGCGAAGTTGAAATGTTACGAAAATCAAGGAACACGTGAGGTAAAACAAATTTATATTCAAATCCAATCTTGGTCAGAACAATATTATCGATATAACTGTCTCATACGATGGAACGTGGCATAAAAAGAGGCCATACGTCCCTATGGCATCGGCATTGTTATCGATATAATGACAAGCCTTGTTGTTGACTTTGAGTTTTGTCAAAATATTGTCATGAATCAAAGTATGGCTACAAAAGATATGGGTGTGAACCAAGCCAGTTTTCAGATTTGGATCGGGGCATTCAGAAAAAAATACCAGAAAAACTTGGCGGTTCCTCAGGTAGTGTGGAAATGCATGCTGCCTATTTGTAGACAAATCAATATCTGACTAATGCAATGAGATACACTACTGTTCTTTGTGACGGTGATGCAAAAACACATCAACATCTAAATGAAAAAAAAGTGTATGGAGATGATGTCGTCATTGTAAAAGAAGAGTGTGTTAACCACGTAGCTAAACGTTTAGACAACCTCGGAATAAAGTTAAGTGGCGGTCGAAAGGTGTGACATTAAGGTGGTCGTAACAAGGTAGTTTAAACTGGCCATGGCAATTACTAAGTTACAAGAACTTTTATCGAGCAATTAATGTAAATAATGTTCAGAGGTTGAGAAGATGAAGGCGTCAATTTTTACCACACTATTTTTCATTGGCCTTGTCGACCATTTTTAAAAGCCTGATGCGCAGCAAATGCCCTGACGGAAAGCTATCCTGAATTGCTTTTACTAATGACTAACGTCGCTAAAGTACCAGGTAGTCATAAAAGTATGAAAACTAAACTGTCAAGAAGAAGTAGTTGCTAAAAATTATGCCAGTATATAGCGCCTTGCTTCAAATGAAATTCTTTTCGCTGCTTTTCCACAATAAAACCCAAAATGCTAATATGAAAGTTGCATAGCTGTATTTGGAGGAAAATACCCCAAAGATGTGTTTGTTTTCAAAAAGAAAAAGATTGTGAATCTTGCAGTAACCGCAGTGGTCAGTGAAGTAAACATTGGCTATGTTGAAACGATTAAAGTTAAACAATACTGAAATGGTAGACTGTACATTAAAATTGCCCACAGACGCGATAACCGAGGGTTATCGCAAAGAAAAGCTTCTGAACAATATAAAAAGAAAAAAAAATTCAAAAATATAAAAAAATGACAAAAATAGAAAAAAGACCAATGACCTCAGTTATGGGGCTGGAAAATTTTAGTTTTATCTGTTTTTTTAAAAGTTTATTTGTATATATATATAGCTTGAAATCACGGTACTCTTACAATGGTAAGTTATTCATAAATAAAAGTAATAATCCTGTGATCAAACAGACATATTTTATTATTTACATTATTTTACATTTAGATATGTTGTATATAAAGTTGTAAAGTTTGCTTGACTATGAAATACATTTTCAGTCATATTTTAATAACATCAAAATATTAAATTTTTCATTTCCTTCTGAAAATTTGTTTATTTCTGAAAATTAGGTATATTTATTATAATGACATAAAGAAAATCAGTATATAAGCTGTAAATAATATGGTATCTCTTAATTATAGCAATAATTGCTTTTATCAAATGTGATTGAGGACTTATAATCATAATACTCATAAAAACCTTCATTTAAAGGGTGTAATTTCTGTCGTTTCAATAACTTTAAAATGTTCCCTGCGCAGCACATTTTTCCCCAATTGCAGTGAAAATTTGCACAAATGTTCTCTATAGGTGTATAAATATATATGCTAGTGAATGTTTTTATTTAAGTGAAGAGAAAGTAATAAAAACCAGAGAATGTAAACATTTTAATTAGTTTTTAAGGAAAAACTGAAATTTTCAACATAAATATTTTTAATTTTTAAAAAGAGAAATATGAAGAAAACTTTACTAAGTTTTGTTTTTAAGTATAAAAGGAACATTATGAGAGAATATTGACTGCATATACTGAAACTGGTTGCGCATGGAGCATTTTGAAATGCGTTAATTATTCAGTACAATTAAAAATAAAATTTTTAATATTTCAGAAACCATTCAAGATATTTTGACAAAACTTTGTACATTGATATCTGGTAACATTTTACATTTCCTGCAAATTTGAAAAAATTCATTGGTAATTAAAAAATTGATTTTGAAACTCCACTGTACCCTTAAAACTAAAGATTTGAAATTTGGTAGGTTCCTTCCCTTCATGGAGTAGACGTAAGCTAAGAACGGATTTTTGAAAGATCGAACCCCAAGGGGAGTTATAGATAATTATTTCCCACGGGTATACCAGCTAGTATATATATAAAGGAGAAAAGCGACTCACTCACTCACTGACTCAATGACTAATCACGAAATCTCGGAACTATTAAACCTACAGATTTGAAATTTGGTAGGTTCGTTCCCTTCATGGAGTAGACGTAAGCTAAGATCAGATTTTGCAAAGATCGAACCCCAAGGGGCGTGATAGATAATTATTTCCATTATTCAAGTATTAGATGTACAGTCTTGAAAAAACTTGGTACACAGATTTCTTTCATAAAGTAGAGATTCTCTACATAATGATTTTACGAATATCGACCTCCAAGTGGCGTTGAGGGCGCTTAAGTCGCGTTATGCATATTTATTTCCATTTTTTAAACTATTAGACGTACAGTCTTGAAATTTGGTAAGTGGATTCAATTCATAGAGTAGAGATCCGCTACAGAATGGGTTTTTGTCAAAATCGACTCCCAAATGACGTTGTAGAGAATTAGAGGGCGTTAAGAGGAAATTAACTCCTTTTTAAATTATTGGGGGCAAAATCTTGAAATTGAGTAAGGAGATTCCATTCATTGAGTAGAGATCCGCTGTAAGATGGGTTTTGGGAAAATCCCTTCAAGAGGCGTTGCGGTGGCTTAAGGGGCGTTTTTAGATAATTATTTCCATTTTTACACTATTAGACGAATAGCCTTGAAATTTGATAAGCGGATTCCTTTAATAGGTACAGATCCCCTAAAGAATGTATATCCTTTCTCATTTGTATATAGATATATTTTAAGGATTGTGTGGTGTTATATGTAAACTAGAAAATCTCTCTTCTCTTTACATAATTTGCCATCGTTTTCATGTATTTTTATTTCTTCTATTTCCCTCTCATATTTCAAGCAAGATTATGTTAGACAGTGCATAGAAAATATTTTTATTATTGCTGTGCTATCAAGCAAATAGAGCAACAATGGGAGGCTCTTGCGTGCCCTTTTACTGAGCGAAAAGACATTAATAAGAATAAAACAATGACACTGTTCATCTTAGAGAATAACACTTTCCTAGATTAAAGTAGTAAATAGGTCAAAAATAGCTCTATGAAGTTCAATTTATTTAATAAGATTCCTTGACACTTTCATACCTTGGTTTTGTCAAGTCTTGATCTTTGGGTCTTTTCATATAAAAACAAAAAATAAACAAACATCAAAGTTTTAATTAATTTAAGTATTCAGATTAGAATTTTTTATTAGTTTGTGGCTATTATTACAGAAAATGTCAGGAAATCTAAAAAAATAATAATATATATAAACGTCAATACAATTTAAAATATTTTATAAAATAATTATGTGTCACGTGTGTATGAATGCCCTTTGGAAACTGAGAAAAACATGAGTTTTTTGGAGTTTCTACCTTAATAAATTGTTTAATTGTCATTCTCTGTCATTTGCTTTCTTAAGCGATAAAGTCAATTAATTTGGATTTATGAAAAATTGGGCTCATTTGGTACTTTTTTTACCAACATGCTACTGTAGACAATTCAGAATTTAAATTTAATGGAAATAAGCTTTAATGAAGGACATTTAAATTCGAAACAGATAATTGATTTTTATTTCGGAAATTAATCTGTTCCAAGTTTGCTAATGAATTTCATTTTTAACCATTTATACACACATACACACACACACACACATATATATATATATATATATATATATATATATATATATATATATATATATATGCATACGCATTACACAACAGTATACGTTCAGTAGCAAATAAATGGCACATTTATATGATAAATTATTTTCATTCCCTTGCTCTTAAAATAATTTCTTGGGTTATACATATATGAAAAAGTACTCAATGCAAACGAAAACTAAAAATAAAATACGTTTTTATTAGCATTATCTTCTATATCGATGCGATAACAATCATAAATATCAGAATGTGGGGAGTTGATAAAACAACACAAGTGTGAATCGATCATTGAAGTGTTTTTGTTCTTAAGGGATCGAGAAAGAAAGCATTCTAACGAGATATCTGCTGCTTTGAGGTTCTTTCATCCAATAAAAATACCATTTCGATACCTCGAGGTAAGTCATCAATGTAGAAACTTTGATCGAGATAACAGCTGGCAAGAACTGCTTCTATTTTTGGTCTTCAGAAAATAATTCCTTACTAAATGAATTAAACGAAATTGCAATACGCTCAAACAAATAGGGAAGGTTGGATAAAAATTGAATTGTTGCATAGAAATAAAACGTATAAAATTGTCAGATAACTCTTTTGAATTTAGTTTATATTTCTTTACACTATAATAATGTATAGTTTTATTATTAGAAGAATATAACTTAATTGTGAGAAGTTAAAAAATGCTGCTTTTAATCTCTTGCAAAAATTTATTACTAAAAGCCCAAATTACAATTTATATGAATTCCAATTTCAAATTATTACTTCACATAAATATTAACAATCTTTTTTTACTAAATACGAAGGAAATAATTAAAATATATATCAATTTATTGAAAACTTAACAGAATATTCGACTATTCAATTTTAAAAAATATAGTGTGTATAACTTTATTGTCTATTAAAGTATGATTCAAATGAAAGATATTTTCACTTACGCAAAAGCTTCAAAACATACGGAATACCAGACATTTTAGCTCACGATTGCGCAAAAATTTAATAAATTAACAAGTTAGTTTTTAGGAGACATAATACATCATATGAATATGGAAATCTAAAATTTCGGTGATTATATATATATATATACATCATGTCTTAACAGAAAAACTGATGTTATAACAAAATCATACTTTTCTGTAAAAATAATCTTTTGAAATTTTGAAGGACTTCAAAATTGTTTTTGCAATCACATTCGTGTTTTTCAGAATGTTTTTGGATGTGAAGTATAAGAACAAATTTAATTGATTTTCCATGGTGTAGGATCATCCGACGGTTGGAAATTTGACTAAACAAAACTTCTAGTGCTAGACAACTTAATAAGTATGATCCAAGGAATTTGGGATCTGTTGGAATCTCTCTCTCTCTCTCTCTCTCTCTCTCTCTCTCTCTATATATATATAAATTGAGTTTCCAAGTTGTAAATGAAGCTCCAGCAAACTAAAAGTTTCTTGGACTCTTCCAAGCATTACAAATTCCCAAAATTTGCAAATGGAACAAGAATTTCAGCTACATTGGTTCGAGTGAGTGAGTGAATAATGACATCGCACTGTTCAGCTACACGAGGGCTTTTGGCGACGGACCTCGTAATTTTGAACCATGGTCAAGTGACGAGGATGGTACCTGAGCTGGGACTAACTATCCCACCACAGCATCTAACTATCACTCCACATCAAAGGAGGACATTTGAGCTCTCTACAGATTTCACGTGCATCGCTTCCCTCCACGGCGAGTCTTTAGTGGTACAGAGCTCGAACTCGTGACAGGCCAGGCAAGATCCAATACCTTGACCACTACCCTACCGTGGCCATCTGTCTGACGCCCCTCCCCAGTTTTTAGACCCCAAGTTAGTTTGGTACTCATTTATCGACCCACTGAAGAGATAAAAGGCTGAGTCAACCTTGCCCAGGCCGGGATTTGAAGACGTCTTTACAAAAAAATTCGAGATTAAAATGGACTATAGAGCATATCGATTGGACAAGTGAAAATTGTTAGCTGGTTTGTATTTGTTACCAACATTTTAAGTTAAATTTTAGAAAGTTAGTTTTGCCCTGTTCTAACATGAACAGAGTAAGAAACAAATTGCTACAAGATCAACTTTAATGATAGGTATTATTATATATATTTATGTGTGCATATACAATATAAGTAACTTCAAAGGCTAGTTGGATCAAGCACATGGAGATAAAATTCGTGACCAATATGTGAGACCATATGTTACTGCTACTGGTAACAATTTTTTTCTGTAGATGATAACGCTCAACCACACGTTGATTTATAATTTTAGGAAGATATTTTCTTAACTAAAGCATTTGAAGAATTAATTGTCCATTTCATTCCCCTTATATCTGAAAGAGCACCTTTTAAACCAGGGGTGGGCTAACTGTTCCAGGGTGCGGGCCAATTCTAACTTTTTCAAGGTGTCTTGGTTCACCTAGTTGACTGGGTGAGGTGAACTGAAAAAAAAGGTCTACAATATTTAATATAATTTAATTATAAGTACGAAATATGTATTTACCAACATAACTAGAATAAAATTAACTACTTACACTTTTAAGACCTCGTTTAAAAGCAGAACTCAAGATTCACACACACACAGAGATTCAAACATAATAATAAAAACCAAAAATATATTATCAATTTATGCCTTTGTTACAAAATAAATACAAATGCATTAAAAAACAAGTAATACAAAAAAATTAAAGTCAATTCCTACTTAGGTCAATAAATAAAATTTTCATTTTAGTTAATTAAATTTACTTAATGAATTAAAATTTGAAAAAAACTATATTTTTTCATCAAGATTCATCCTTTACATCTTAAAAAAATATATTTGAAGCCAAGAAAAATGTCGTTAGGAAAAATTACTGCCACCATCTGTTGGTGCTAGTTCTAATTTTGTCAAAAATAAAACCAGATAAATTTAAAGTTAAAAAATAAAATATAATTAATGAAATAATATTTGAAAAAAAAACCACATTAACTTCAAGTGCCATTCACTACAAGTATTAAGAAATGTATTTGAGCTTCAGTTCAGTGGATGAATAAAATTATATTTTTAACGATTGAAAATTTGAAAAAGATATATATATATATATGTGCGTGTGTGTGTACACTTATATGTATAAGCATTTCTAACCTAAATCACTGGTCTAATTCAACGACAGCTTTTCGAAATCATAATAGGTCTCAGTTTATTGCAAAGACTTTTGATCTACATCTGTTGTGTCTTGTGAACTCCACTTTCTTCCTTCTTTAGAATTATAGGTTTTGAAATTTTCATTTTTATTTTATTATACTATATATATATTTATAAATATATATATATATATATATAAAAATATATATATATATATATATATATAATATATATATATATATTTATATAAAAAAAAAAAAAAAAATATATATACTGGTGATGCAAAAATTAAGAACGAGACGGTTTTTTTCAATATAACTTTGTACAAAAGCTTTCCAAATCAACAAATTTAATAAGTAAGATCCCCAATACGTAGAACATGTAATATGTGAGCTTACTAAAAGAGAAATCAGAAGGATAAAAAGAAGCTTGATTGAAAAAGTAGCATGGAGCGCAATGCGACTGAAGGCCGAAACATCCCTGTGATGGGTGTCCAGCAAGAAACATCCGGTCTTTAGTAGCGGACATAATCTTCCCTGACTACTAGGCAGGTTTCACAGCGTCTGCCCATGCTGAGAATGAGGGTGTCAATGAGTTGTTGAGGCATTGCTGCCCATTCGTCTTGCAGCGCCAATCGAGCTCCTGAATCGTTACTGGTGGTAAGATACGAGCCAAGCGTCTGCCCTGGAAATCCCATACATGCTCGATGGGATTGAGATCCGGAGATCGTGCCGGCTAATCCATACGTTCATTATCCTCACTCTCTAAGAGTTGTTCGGCAGCTACTGTGCGATGACATGGTGCATTGTCGTCCATGAAAAGGAACTGCAGGCCCATAGCGCTTCTAAAAAGACGCACATATGGAAGAAGAATCTCGTTACAATAACGGGTCCCGTTGATGAACCTGTCGAAGATGTGAAGGTCTGTACGACTTGATGCATCCCCAAACGAGAACACTGCGACATCCATACTTGTCCCTTTCAATGATGTTCGAGGGATGATTGCGGTTTCCCGCTCTCTCCAGATGAGTATGCGATGAGAATCGCTACTCTAACTGAAATCATCTGTAAAGAGTACTCGTCCCCATTCATTGTCTCTCCAATTCCGGTGTTCCCGGCACCACAGAGAACGCCGTCTCCGATGGGCAGGCGTTAAAGGTACACACCACCGTACAGGGCGTTGTGCAAACAGACCACCACCGTGCAGTCTTTTGGCCACGGTAAAACGCGATATCGGTCGTCCAGTTGCCTGTGTCTAGCGATTTCTCCCGCTGTTCTGCCGCCTGTTTCTTCTGGCCTGTAAGACAATGTACCTGTCATCTGCGGGTGTGGTTCCTCGAGGACCACTACTTAGCTGTTCCTTTTTGAAATTGTCTCCAAAGTCGTGAAACGATGATGAGCAATTCGAACTCTGCAGCCACACTATGCGGCCTTCCTCCAACTTCCCAATGATTCGACCTAGGTACAAGCATCCAGATGTCGTCTAACTGATTGATTATGGCCATTTCTCGCTGAGACAGCAACTCGGTGTGATTTTAACTGCTATACGGCGTGCAATCTCTTTGCCAGAAATACTGATCTTACACCGACAACATGCTTTCTATTGACACTCCCCCAAGTCTACCTGCATATCTGCACATGTGCTACCGTACATCACCTTACTTAATCTCCTGATTGGTCTTTCTGTCCGTTCTGCCTCTTCGTTCAGCTGATATACTAATTTTTCGACTTCGTACTTAATTTTTGCACGCCAGTGTATATTATTCTATGTATATAGGAGATAATGAAGTAATAGTTTGTATTGGATAAGGCATCTTAATCTTAAATTAGCGCTTGCAATTATAGTCAGCAGAAGTCTTTATAGTCAGTAGAGTTTACATACTGCCAGTCAATCCTGAATATTTTGATACATAATTACAAACTGCTAATGTTCTGGCAGTTACCCCAAAATGTCTTCGTAGTCGACCGGTTTATTGCGATTGACTTAATTCGCACCTCTGAATTAAGCAATTGAAAAATACTGACATTTATATAGTCATTTAAATAATTCTTAGTCCATCAAACATTTCCTTAGTCCATCAAACATGTCCATGCTTTCCTCATTTGGAGCAAAATTATGCATGTATAAAATATGCTGTTACTAACAGAAGTTACTACTTAAAAACATGTTTAAAAAAGTTATATGTATCAAATTAGAGATTAAAAAATGAAGAATATATTATAAAAGAAAACAATTAATATCGTTAAGCCTATTAAAAAAACTTAAATAGAATTAAAAAGGCAATGAATTTAATGCATAGCCACACTGCAGTAACATTTACTTTTTGAAATGCATGGATATACACAAAAAAACACCAATCTGCTATTTATAAAATAAAAAGAAAAAAAAAATTCTTACAAATTCTTTCAAAACTTCATCCTCAAAATTATAAGATCTTGAACTTGAAAAATCAAATAATTCCCTCATATCTTGCTTAAATATTAAGCTAAAGTAACCACTTACGCCTTCTAAAAAACTGGAGGAACTCTCATTTGGACTATCTTCAGGGGTTCCTCTCCTATCTCTATCTCCTCCATTAGTATAACTTCTCTGTTGACACTTCTGTTCATTTCCTCCCTATTCTCAGATCTCTCACTTATAAAGTGACTCACGTTTATCATTGAAACCCCAATATAGATTACCACTCCAGCCCTCATCTGGGGACCATGCTCACTATCCACACAACAACTAATCCCCCAACAACACACCAGGTTCATCCCCCCAACAACACTCCAGGTTAATCCCCCAACAAAACATCAGGTTCATCCCAAAACAGCAGACTGATCTCCCAACAAGACTCTCTCTCTCTCCAAACTCATCTCCAACAAGACACCAGTTTTCTCCCCCAATCAAGATATTAGGTTCCTCCTCCAACAAGAGACCAAGTTCCTCCAACAACATGACAACATGACAAGTTCCTCCCCTACAAGACACTAGGCTCGCTCTCCATTTTGAACCCCCAAGCTCGTCCCCATTTCAACACCATACTCACCCTCCCCTTTTCTACACCAGGCTCTGTCCCATTTAGGGGCAGGCCCCCATTTCAACACCAGGCTCTACCCATTTGGAAACCAAATTCCCCCTCCATTTCGACACCAGGCTTGTCCTCCATTTCGACACCACATTCGCCCCCTATTTCGACACCAGGTTCATCTCCTTCGCTATTGTAGCGAAGTACCTCGACAGAGCAATCCGTGATTTTTCTTCACTTTGAATATTTATCCATTATTCAAATACCAAAAAGATGAAAGTACGAAAAACTATAAAAACCAAATTCTAATTTCGAGCTATTTTAAAATCTTAAGCTTAAAAATAAAATTTTAAAGAATACCCAAATCATCAATATCATCGACTGTTTCATTTCAGAGGGCCATGGAAAAAGTAGAAGTTGTTTAACTCACAGTTGTGTAACAGGATAAAAAATAGTTTAGTCATCGATTTAATAAATGACTTGTAAACAACTTGAGTTTTAAAGTTCATAATTACTTTTTTATCCTGTTCATTTTTAAATGCACACGAATAGCTCGTTTTTAATACCTCCGTCAATATGTTCAGCATATATAGTTGAAGTTTTGTTTAAAGTATCCCAAAAGTGTTCTGACTTTCTCCATATTTCTGATAATTACTAAAGGAACACACGTTTTACCTCGTTGCTTAAGAAGATATCGAAACTAAGAATGAAACAGATTGTCATAATTCCGTTGTAACTTTAAATTTTTAATTGATGTAATTAATCATACCAGATGAATCGTGCACCTTTAGCAATTTCCGGAACATTCGTTTCGCCGATAAGATTCATAATTCAGATTCGGCCCATAAGATTCTTTACAATCGCTGAGAGGAACAGCTGAGCGAAAAGCAACTTCTCACTAACAGTAAAATACCATAAAACGTGACGTAACTAGTGATTTTTTATAGTCAACGAGTATCGAGAAGATACTATTAAGATTTTGTAGGTGGGGAAGTTTGATTATCAGATTAACGAGCATCCTAATCTTCATTTGTCCACTCTTTTTTTGACACTCGAAAACAGCACCCATCAAACCACAAATCCAAACAACTGAATTTTAAGTAGAGAAACAAATATGTTTATGTTAAATACTTTGTAATACTTAATTGATTGTCATTTAGCTTCTAAGAATTTTAGTAACGACCAAAGTTCTGAAGAAATGACAAAGGATGAGATACCAACCCAGAAGTGTTACCTAAACCAGCGTTTCACAAACTGTGGGGAAACAATTTCACAAACTGCCACTCTTAGGGGGCCGTAATAACTCAACGAGGGGGCGGGTGAGGATATTACGTAAAAAGTCGAAACACATGACACTTATCTTGATAATTAATCCCTTAACTTCCGATTAAAAGATACGTGGTCACTTCACAATGCCTGGTGTTTTTCACGTAGGTGAGCTTATGTGATGCATTGGGGGAGAGGGAAGCAAAGGAATAAAAATAAGGAAATCCTCTCATGTAAATAAAACCTTCGCTAACACTGTCAAGATCCTTTTATTGCATTCCAAAGACTTCGGGATCATTTTATGGATATCCGTGCGCAGATAATAGATTGTTACTTCGGAAGGACGTATATATACGTCCAGAAAACTAATGCTTTAGTTGAGCGAAACGTTTCTTTACTCCAGTGGCACTTTAGATGTTAAAGTTGCATTGTAGCTTCAGTTTAAAAGTAAAGTATTACTGTTATTGCATGGAAGCGGCGCGATGAAAATTATGATTGAATATTGTGTCACGAAAATAGAAAGTTTGAGAAGCACTGATTGAAACAATAGGCTACAAAGTACTCCTTAGTAAAGAAGACAATACAACGTAAAAAGCACAGTGCATTATTTAAATAAAAGCAATATTGTCACAAGTATCAATCGTGCACTTATTCTTACGACTAAACTAGATGTATGCGCGCAACTTTGACATCGACAAATACAATTGACGATTTACTCAGAAACTTAACAATGCTACGCATATTTTACGCACTCTAGATGGCGAAACCGTAAATGCCAACTTACAACAATATTGTTACGAATTTTATGTAGAGTAAATAATTTGTATTTGGGTGTTTAATGCATTTATATTATTCTATGTTATATTTATTTCATGTTAAAATTGTACTATTCACAAGCAATGCCGCCCCTTACGTTATAATGGCGATTCAATGAGAACTTGGTGAAATCTTGGCGGTTGAGTCAAGTTGGCATCATTTTTGACGACCAAATTGGCGGCCAATTTGGCGACTTTGGCGATCATTTTGGTGACTTTGGTGACCATTTTGGCGAGTTCGCATCCCTCTGGATTCTACTAGAAAGTAGTAGATCTCTCTACTAGTGTCTGTGCTTGTGAATAATCTTTTATTTACGTGTATTTTTAAACACTGAGGATTGTGTTTGATTACTGTAAAAGTGTGCAGATCTTCGGGGATTTACTCTGTGAATATTGCTACTGAATCCTGTAGGGATTCGATTTTTAATAATAAATTCGCATTACTCTTAAAGAACTGTTTATTTTTTGTGATTGTTTACGCAACTATATATTCTCTAATATAAAAAAAACTACTCTTATGAGATATAACTTGTTTATATCTCATACATTTACATAAACACGACAACCTACAAGAAATGTTTCTGTAAAACGTGCATTTAAAATTAATAGAGCTTTGTTTTTAGTGCTTAATGATATTTTATTATTCTATAGTAGGAGTGTCAAACTCGCTGCCCGGACAGTACATCGGCACACAACAAAATAATAAAATATCGAAGTTTCTTCCGAAATAGGAACAGTTATATCCCAAAAAAAAGAGTTACCAAGTGTCAAGACGTAAACATTAAATTTTCCTTGTTCTTTTATATTTGATTATTATATCGTATTATTCGAAATAAAGCTACATTTCTATGATTAAACCCTGTTTATTCAGCCCAAGTCAGACTTTGAGTTTCATACCCTTGTTCTAGAAAAGGGGTGGACGGACTTTTCCAGAGTAAGGGCTACTTCTAATATTTTTAAGATGTTAAGGTCCACCCAGTGGAGTAAATGTGACCATTATGTGTTAAAATTGTAGGCTTCCTTTTCTTAACCCTTGTTTTAGACTCTGTACCCCACTTTTCAAATAGGATAGATTACTATTTGTATTATATAAACACAAATAACAGAAAATTATCAAGCTGAATGCTACTACAACTATGAGCAACTGTAAGACCTTGGAGGGTGGGAGAGTGGGTATTCAATACAGAAAGCAGAGAACATGCGGGAATCGATGAATCTGAAAAATCCGTATGTACTTAATGCGCTCACTATCGAGTCCCACTCCATTTCAGGATACGGCATCATTACGAGTACCCAATCCTGTGGAACCACAGGATTGAGATGAGTCTCAATAGCCAATCCCGTGCTATCGCGGAAATAACTGATCATCAACATTTATTTTTTCCTTCATTTATATGGCTATGGAAAATTCAATTATATGGCTGGCATCGCAGGGATCACTTTACCCCTCCACAGCTAGAGTGAACGTAATAAGTGTGATCGTGCGTTAACGGAGATATATGTTTGTCATTGAATCATTTGCTTCAGTAAAAGCAGTGAAAAGCCGATTCTCCAGTTAAGCTGCCTCGGGTGTTCCATAAATATGAATATTTTAGTATGCGCGCCTTAGGTCTTAGTAAAGGTGGTCGTCCAAAAATATCTTGGAGATCCACCGGTCGTTCGCGATCGACTTAAGTCATATCCATGTTTTAGACTATATTGGCAGAAAAATAGCATAAATAAGTTTCTCCCATCCCCAGAAGCCCTAAAACTGTCTGATAAACTTAACAGTGTAAAAACCGGGCTCATCAGGCAATGTGGCTTGGGTAGGGCTAAATTTTTGTGAAAATACTAAAATTATTCCACCTACAGTTTTTTCCCAAGGAACGTAAGCCTTAAAAATATGTATTACTTAATACGCAAAAGATTATCTAATGTCTTTAAATGTAATACATTATAAATAAATTTATATGTAATATGTGTTTCCATTATTTGAATCTGAATCCACTGTTTCACAATTAAACCGAAAAACAGCGTGTTTTGTAACTTTTGGTAGCCTTCGTATGTCATGTGTTTCTTTCAAAATTTGACGCACATGTTTTCATGTAATAATAATTTTTCGAACTCAAAAATAAATGATGCAATTAATTATGTTTTTACATTACTTTATATTAGAAATTTACAAATTAATTCTTGTATATTGTTTATTTTATGTATTTTCAGAAACCTTTTATAAGTATTTAAAAAACGCCGTATGAAATTTGAAAGATATACTATAGATATAATTAGCTCAAAATTTACATTGAAAAGCCCTCGCGTCAAAATACATTTACATTCAATTACAAACATTTCAAATCTTTTCATATGCTTCTTAAATTTTTCACATAAAAGCAATAAAGAATGAAGTATAAATATAACTGAAAACTTTTTATGGTATAAAACATGCCAAAATATTTAGCTTGCACCCTTCTTTGCAATATGTGTAATTTTAATTTATTTGAATGTGTCTTTTCTCACTTATAAATAATGCTTTAATAAATGAAAACATTAACATTATGCAACTAAAAGTAAAAAACGTTTATAGAATGGCACGTTTTTCAGAATTATTTGACTCAGTGTTAACCCATTTCTTACATTAATTAATGCAGTTTTAACCAAATCAGGTATTTAATTGAAAATTATTGAACTATAATTAATCTGAATGATTATCATTCCTACCTATAGCAACCTTTAAAAGGTAGCACCGAAGATAATCTTTTCAGAAGTAGTAGCGCAAATACAAACCGTCCTCCATGCAGAAATTAAATCAACGCTGCTTTAACTGCATTCATTTGAATATAACAGCCAATAATATGTTGTTTAATAAAATGGAATTTTAAATGGTTGATAGTCTCTCAATGGATTAAAACTCTACCATTTTGCCAAATTTCGAACACACGAACGAAGCTTTATAATACATTTCAGCTGTAATCAAAGTCAGGAAACTGATTTTTTTGATATTTTGTTTCTGTTCCTTGGACTGTATGAGGCAATAACCTTTTATTACTTTGACGCACGTGTTCACAATTAAGGTAATTTGTGTGTGTAGGCGTGTGTGAATACTTCATCGAATTTTCCAGAAGGATTTGAACGGAATGTGCAAAATGAGTGATCTCAAACAAAGATACCAACTTTTAGAGAAGATTATACAAGCCCACATGTGCTTGCGGGTTGTGAATTTAGAGGTAAATACTTTGTAAACGCATATGTCATCAGTTTCACCATATCGTTTGTTCGTACACCTTTGTGACACTTCAATCTTGAGGTGTTTCTCTTATTATATTTTTCAAAATTCTAAACCAAATAGTTTAAATGAATACCTACCAAATTTTGAATGATAGAAGAAAGTGAGAGTCATAGAGACTTAATGCAGGTTGATATTAAATAGAGAGAATAAGATAGATTGTTGGAGATTGTAATGAAGCTTCTCTAGATTTGTCTTTAATTCAAGGTACAAGTTTTATGAAACTAAACAAAAGGCCAACGAAAAGTCGGTCAAGAGTCATGGCAATCAATTTGGATTGATATTTAAGTAATGTAAAGAAACATAATGCATTCTAAAAGCCATTTCAGCTGCTTCAAGAACTGAAATCAGCCACAAGAATTGTTTTTAATCAAGAGTTATTGTTTCCAGAAGTCTACGTAACACAAGAGTGTTATCAAGAAAGCCTTATGCTTACTTCCTTCACACATATAAACACAAAGCATTTTCTAATGCATGATGTAGAGATCATCGATATTGAAGAGATGATCTCAAGGAAATAATTACATTCAATGATGATCTCAAATTAGGCCTAACTACTGATTCTCAATAAATCCCAACCTGTATTGAACTAGATTAAAAATATTGCATCTCATTCAATATAAAAAATGGTCTGCAGCACGTAGCAATATGGATTAGTATCATATTGAATGCGTGAATAAATATCGATGTTTTCGGCAGAAATTCGTTGACTATTGTGATATATTGAAATGAAATGTTTATTGTTCTACACTTGGGATTGTGTTAGTCTTTATTTCCCTTTTATATTTGACAATAGTCATCTGCAAAGCGTTCACCTTACTGACGAGTTTCTCAAAACAATGATATTCACCGCATTAAAGAACCTATTTGCGACACTCATGAAGAAACTCAAATTCTCTTTCCAAATCATCCGGGACCAGAAAAGTGTGTTACTACAGCAAATTTGTACATAACGCAGATATTCAAACACATTCAAATTTTTGGCATATATTTTTTTCGTGTTGCAGTGATGTGGCATTAAGAAAAAACCGTGCTTCTTATTAATCTATTTAGGAAGTGGACAATTTTAGGCTTACCAGTGGGGGCACAGTAATATCTACGCACCCAATAACAAGCGAATTTTCGTTCAAATGTCTCTCTCTCTTTTATGTATTATTGTAAGAAAGGTATTTATTATGTTATTAGCTTATCCTATAAAAATTCCGTGCCATGGTGTTAGTCCGAGATGAATTTCAAGACAACCCAATCAAATTTAATATAATTTTGCATTTTGGGACTCATTTAATCCAACATGAATTTTAAGATAATTTTTTCTCCGTTCAAGGCGTTAATATTTGTTAATAATTATTATCTTATCAAAGAATTTATATGAAGGCAAAGCGTGATTCACACATTTATTCCTCTTATTACGATATCTCCGAAACTATCAGACCTAGATACACTGCTGGACAATTGCTAAGGACGAATCACAAATTGCTATGTAGCATAACATTAAGCTAGACATGAGGCCTAGCAGGATAAAATATAGCTGTCACACTGTTCAGACATTAGAACAAAGAATATTTATTGTTCTGGAAAGTACAAAAGCTGTGAAACATCTGAAAGAAAAAAATGTTCATTTGATCTACGTACGGAGAAATGGAACAATGCATCTAAAAAGTCAGCAGGCACCTTAAAGAAAGGTATCAGTACGGGATATGTCCACCGTGGAGTGTGATGCAACATTCCACGTCGTATCATACTTTTTGCACAACATTATCCAGCAGCTGTTGAGGGCAATTTATCCCATTCCTCTGTGAGTGCACGGATGAGGGTGTTCTTGTTTGTCAGAGGATAGTTTCGACCAGCAACTTGCCTCCCCCAAAGCATCCCACACATTTTCAATGGGGTTTAGATCTGGAGAACGCGCTGGCCATACGAGACGTTGAATACCCTCGCTGTCTCTGACAATCCTGAACAGCGAGTGTTCAATGACATGTATTTGCGTTGTCGTCCATGAAAACACAATTTATCACCGACAGCACCACGGAAAGACGAACATGAGGAAGTAGAACTTCATCAATGTATCGTTGGCCCGTCATAGTCCCATTCGCAACCACATGTAGGCGCGTGCGGCCATTGATCATGATGCTGGCCCACACCATGATACTGCATGTCGGATATCGGTCCTTTTCCTGGATATTTTCTTGACGATAAGCAGTACCACTCTGGCGCCAGATCAGTTGGCGTCTACAATCCGATGACAGACTGAACCTACTCTCATCTGAGAATAGTACGCATGCCCAGTCCTGTTCAATCCAATTGTGATGCTCACGACACCATTGCAAGCGGGCAGTACGGTGCTGTCTGGTCAATGGGACACACACTACAGGTCTGCGTGCGTATAGTCCTCCTCCCCTCAAACGTCTGGCAACAGTTTTTCGGGAGATCTGCTTTCCTAAAAGCGCAAGAAACTGATTTGCCACCAGCCGAGCTGTGGTGCGCCTGATCCTTTTTGCTGATAGGACGATATATCTGTCTTTTGCAGGCGTCGTACTTCTAACACGACCTCCCCTGTGCCATCTACTACACATTCCAGTAGTTTTAAATGACTTCCACAGCCGTGAAACAACGCTGTGAGCGATGTCGAACTCCTGGCAATATCTGTTATTTTTCACCCTTCTTCGATCTTTCCAATAATTCTGCCACGCATAAAATCATCTATGTGATGTCGGGAAGACATGCCAAAAAATTTTTAAGTTCGTCTATTAAATCTTTCCTGTAAAACTTTTGACTTGAGAAACAACAACTGTCCACACACGTCAAAACCTTTAAAGCTCTTATGAACGCTATCACGCGATGAACAGACGTGGAAAAAAATTTGCAAACTCATACTTCTTCTTACTAATATCCCGCACTTGTTCTTATTTTCCACATTGTGCTTCCTTTCATTTTGTGGTTGCTATGGATGATAGTGTTATCCATAAGTGTAATTGAAATTTGGTAGAGGCTTTCCTTCCACAGAATAAAGAATCACTATTGACCTCTAGATGGACGTTTTCTAGGCTTTATAGGTCATTCCAGATAAATACTCCCGTTTTTTAACAATTATGCCTACGGACTTGAAATTTGGGAGGCACGGTCTTTTCACATAGTAGAGACCGCTACAAAAGCGGTTTTGCATCAAATAAAACCTGAGGAGAGTTGCGTGGATTTATGAGGAATTAAACAATAAAAATATCCCTGTTTCTAAACTGTTATACCCATACACTTGAAATTTGGTAAGCACTTTTCTTTTTTTAGTAGAGACCAGCCATGAGCGGGTTATAAAGAAATATGCTCCTTCGGGGGGCAGTGAGTTATTGGGACATGTTCTTAAATCCAGATTAAATTCGTTATCTCACCATGATATCTAGATAAAATCGCCAAATCCAATGAAAAATCACCAAACCCAAAGTCCCCTTCCTCCCTATACTACACTTGAGCCCGTGAAAACTAATCCTACTTGATTTTAGATATTATTAGATTTTTAATTAAGAATTCATGTCCTTTTTATAGCAAGAAGGGAGAAAAATAAGAATATTTTTCAATACAAACAAGAGCACTTAATGCTTATATATATATATATATATATATATATATATATATATATATATATATATATATATATATATATATATATATTGATATGTATATATATATATAAACATGATGCATGACAACATCATGAAATACTTAGAATAGCGATTGGGCAATGTTTTAAAGCATATTTAAAAGTTTGTTTTAAAAAAGAATCCATTCTAGCAGAATGTTTAAAAACATCAATCACAAAAGCATTTCCAAGTAATATGCATGTTTGTGTGTGTGTGTGCGTTTTGAACTTTATTTTATTACTCTAAACTTTGCTGTTCTTATAGATAAAAAATAACTATTCAGAGTGAATATTTAACTTATAACGAGACCGTTATAAGACTGGTTAATAAAAAACAGCTTAAAAACTTTAAAAAACAGAACACTTAAATTGAATATCAGATCTTTTTTTATGATTGGGCGTGGTACCTATTATTACGAGTGAATTAATAGATCCTCCAACCTAATGAAAGCGAGTGGTTCAACATAATTCACGGATACAGGACTGAAACTAAATGTTTCTTCTGTGATGAAAAAAAGGTTTGAATTGTTAAATATAATACTAGTTAAAAAATTCCTTGTGAGAATAATATTTAGAGATTCAGCAAGAATTTTGAAACGTTGTTCTGTTCTTGCAAACAATAATATAAGAGGTGGAAAAATATATCTGTCTTGATTCTTGGCATTACGTATTTTTCTGAATAACCCTTGTAACGCCAAATGAATATTTTTTAAATAATTATATGGCTTCAAATTATTATTTTAATTTCATCTCTCGTAATGTTATCTTCAAATTTATATAGAGTCCTTGTATTTTATAATTTTTATTATCTAAAATAATTTCAGAGATAGTTTTGTATATATATAAGGGGATATTTTTTAAAAATTGTCTTAAGTTATTTTAAGAATGCACTCAATCCTATTTAGAAAAGTCAACTCGTAAATTTTGGAATAGTAAATGTTTGCTACTAGTAATTTAAACAACCCGTCTCTCCCCCCTTCGCAATTTGTAAGTATTTTAAGAATTAGCATAATTCCGAAGTTCTTCATTTTGCAGAAAGAACATTTTCTGTATGTATTTGAAAAGATCTAAAACACGAGTGGAATTTTGACAAGAAATTCTATAAGGCAAATTGTTTATTTTTTGCTTTCCAAAAACTTCAGTTACCTCTTACAAGACATTTACATCCGAACGAGATAAAATAAGCAATTTCATAAAAAAGCATCTTCAAATGTCATAAACGTGTGATGAATAAAATGAAATAGTTTTCATGAAATTCAGTCAAAATTCATCTTTATTGTTATTTTTTTACAGCACAGAATAACGTTCCGTAACTAATATGAATTATTCGGATGTATGTGTGCTAGAGTTTAATAGTCGCTAAGGTTATACTGATTTAAAATTCTGGTGCTAATGCTTAAGCATAAATGTAAGATATAGCCATGGTCCATAAATATTTTCATTTGCGATTCATTGACAAATTATTTGAATGATAAATATTGAAACCTATATCAATCAATTTAGGAGTGAAATAAATGCAAGATGAGTACACAGGAATGTTCAACATTTACTTCAGATCATAGTTTTATATTCAAAAAACAAACTGCGCGAGTTGGCTTCGACGCACGACTGGAGTTTACTCCTTGAGTGCAGTTGTCGAGGCAAACAGGGTAAATAAACTCATCTCATATAATACTGAAACCCCATTCATATATCCTCTTTATTCTATTCACATTTTCATATTAATTCGGTAAAATAATATATATATATAATATACATCAATTATATGACATAAATATGTGTTACTCGTAGTACATGGGTACACATTGTTAAGCAATTTGATTTACTTCACTATTGATATCAATGAGTTTAAATTACATTCTCTAGCCATAGTTAATCAATGTGACAAGAGGCTGGTGTTAACTAAAGTATGATACGTGAAATTCGGTAGATACGTGAAATTCGGTAGATACGTGATTTACGAATCGTGAAAACATAGCATATATGTTTGTACCTTAACAAGTCATCCCCAGTGCTTTACCAGAAACAAAATCCAAATTAAGATCTGATTTAAAAGTTGTACTAATCTCAATCCTTCATCTTTATCGAAATCAATATTGAAATCGCCATCAAGTATGAGTGGAAGTGTGTGATACTGTGTCTTCAGTAGTTTAAAACCATCTAATAATGTCTCGGGGATATAATCTAGAATGTCAATAACTTTCCGATTCATATACATATAAACTGTGACGACAACAATGGGTTTATCGTTAGTTAAAGTGCCTCTCGTGGCACTTATATCTCGCATTCGTTACTTTGCTATTCAACGCACCAAAACAGTATTAAATACACACCACCAAATTTGGTGATTTTTAGCTGTTATAGTCAACTTTGTAAAAATAGCTAAGGCATGAAGTGTCGGAAACAGGTTTCAACATTAGTAAACGCAGTTTGCGAACTTTTTTTAAAGTTTCAATTATCTTTTCTAGGGCTTTGTTTTTAAAATCTAATTTTTGAAATTTCCCACATATATAACATATAACAGTAATTTTTTAAACAAATGATGTGAGGAAAAAATTGTGTAAATGATTTTTTTTGTAAAAAAAAGTTATAAGAGACGAAAAACACAAAAACTTTTTAAATCCATAATTTTTAAGCGATTTTTTCAATCACTTAGCGAAACATGGATAACAACATTTGACACTTGGAAAAAAAGTTCGGGTGATTATTTTTATAAATAACGAAGTTATTAAATATTTAGTTAGAATTTTGAGTATTTTTTTGAAAAATCGTAAAAAAAAAGAAAAACGTTATCGTCATTTTATATATAAACCATTGATTCTAAAAGAATAAAGTATGAACTTTTATAATACAAAATTTCGATATATTACAATGATAAGAACTCGATACAGAAAGATTTAAAAAAAAATCTATTCACAAAAACGCATCAATATTGACTCATTTTAGAAAAAATCGTAAGACACTCAAAAGTTCGTCATTTGGTAAAAAAAATTATATCGCATCGTGGCAAAATAAGTGATATTTCCTAATCTTTAATTACGTTTTGTCTGATTTTGGTAAGACTAGAATGGTCGCAATTTTAAAAACGAAGAAAAAGTAGAAACTCTTTCTTATATCTTCGGACAGAGATTTAGTGCATGCGCAAAAGAGAGCGTAATGCATTTTTGTTAACGCTTTGTTTTAAAAAAAATTCACATCTCATAATATTTTCATACCAGAGGCTTTATATGAAAATCAATTATTAAGGAGTAAACTCCAAAAACGCAACAAATTCAGTGAAATGTTTTTGTAATACTTTGTACATCATATCAACATCGCAAAACGACATTTTTATGTCTAGATTACATTTTCTTAAAAGATGACTTTGCAGGGAGAAAAAAGAAAAAAAAATTAAAATAATAATAATTTCGAATATTTTCAAAGATTCATCACTCCGAACCTTTTGTTTTCAAAATATTGTTTGTGGGTGAGGTAGAGCACATTTAATTAATTTCTTAAAGTAGAGGGCTGCAGGGGATGGATGGAAATGAGGCTATCAAAAGCTGGTAATGCTAGATTGCTTAATGTCTCTCGCAGTGTGCGCCAACTTTGTTGGAATCAAATCGAATCTGTGAATTGAATTTTAAGTAGGCCTGTTTGATGTCACTTACGTGTTACAACTCCCCGATGATAGTTTCTATCTCTTTCTGCACGAATAACCTTTGATATTACTGTACTTCAACTTGCTGCAACACATTTATTGGCAATTTGGAAACAAAAATTCGCTACGTCTTCCGCTGTAGACCTCTTGTAAGGACGCCCCCTTCGAGTGCCCTTCTCCTAGATTATCAGCGTGAACTAGAGGAGTAGGAATAAATGAAAAACTAGAAGCTGCCATGATCTTAATATGACTTTATTAAGATCTTAAACTTAAACCGCTTACAGATAGAATCTACGGTGGCTAAACACACAATATATAATACCGAAATAACGTAACTCGGACCACTATCAATAACTAACTTGCCTAAGTTTAATTCCTATGCAATGACAGATCCGAATATTTAAATGGTTGGTGTGACCATTATTTACCTAAGAACGTCTAGTCTTGAGTACATTATTTACCTATTTATCCTACCTTTATTGTCCTAAGAAGTATCAATCTATCTAATCCTAGTTGAAGTTACGGTTCACTGGCGTGCAATGGTATGCACCTTGACCTAAGGGCTCTCTGTCACGGGTGACTTCTATTGGCTGTCACTTAGCTTCTAAAAACCTCTACACAGTTGAAATACGGACTATCATAACATTCTCCAAATGCCTCCCAGCTTACTCTAAATTTTGTTATTTAAAAGTTTCTTAATTTGTACCTTTCCTTCACGCTTTACTTCTTGGGTTGGTTGCAAAATAGTTGCCATTCATTCTGGCCCCAAAGAACCCAAAGGGATATGTTAATGAAAAAAAACCGCGTGAGCCCGTCACATCTTCACAATAATGGTTCGTATATGATAAGTAACCAAATAAGTATATTCCATTAAACAAATGCAAATAAATGTTACAGTAAATTGGGGCAAAGATTTGTTTGAGAATATAATGTATGAGTTATACGATATCTTATTTTTAAGATTATTCTAAAAAGAATTAGAATCTGTGTCTCTTCCGTTTTAATCGGAAAGAAAGAATGAAATAGTCACTATGTATTTAACTTAATTAAAAGACATTCGTACATTAGAAATAGATTCATGGTGTGGTCGGAATTTCTTAGTTCTCTCTCTTCTCTTTACTCATGAGTTCAAGTAAAGAATAGTGAATATTCTCAGATATCGAGACGAAATCGCTAATTAACATTACCAAAGTAACCATTAATTAGTATTCTAGAGGTAATTAATGATAATTTCTCTCTGATGGACTATAATACTCGGACATATGGATATGTATTTGGAGACAAATGCCTCATTTACCAGAGCAGTATATAAATGAATATGCTATTTCGTTCGTTGACTTAAATGCGATTAACCACCGTTGAGGTTAACGTAGCAGGATTGCAGCTCTAAATTCCCGCTCACAGCCACTGTATTCTGCAACAGGATTTGCATCGTGCTAGGTTTTCTAAATAGTCTCATATGCCCATTTAATATTATTAATGAAACACAGATGTCTGTCGTTAATTATGTCTAGGAATAGAGATTACAAATAAAATTCCACATTTCCTTTAAAAAATGTTGAGATTATACATTTTTTTAAATTTCGGTCACTTAGTTGAATTTCTTCAAATAATTATCTCTTTTAATATAAAAGTGGTTAATTTAAATTAATAAAGGCAAAGCATAATAAATAATTGTGTGAAACTTATGAAACCATTTTTTAGGAATTAATGGTTTTTTGATCCAAAGTTAGCTCCAAAAAAATAAAAATATGGAACTTTACATTTTGGAGACCCTTTGTGTATTAATAGTTTGTAGGTAAAATTAATAGCAAGTCATGACTGGGTAAAATAAATTGTAAGACATTGTAAATAAAATACTTATGAAATCTATATATATAAAGGAGAAAAGCGACTCACTCACTCACTCACTTACTGACTAATCACTTTATGGAGTAGACATCCCCTAAGAACGGATTTTGCAAAGATCGAACCCCAAGGGGCGTATAGATAATTATTTCCATTATTAAACTATTAGACGTACAGTCTTGAATCTTGATACACAATTTTCTTTCATAAAGTAGAGATTCCCTACATAATGATTTTTACGGAAATAGACATCCAAGGTGCGTTAAGGGTGCTTAAGGAGCGTTTTGCATAATTATTTCCATTTTTTAAACTATTATACGTACAGTCTTGAAATTCGGTAAGCGGGTTCCCTCCATAGAGTAGAGGTCCGCTACAAAATAGGTTTTGTCAAGATCGACTACCAAGTGGCGTTGTAGAGAATTAAGGGGCATTATAGGCAATTAACTCCTTTTTTAAACTATTAGACGTAAAATCTGGAAATTGAGTAAGCAAATTTTTTTCATTGAGTAGAGATCCGCTATAAGATGGGTTTTGCAAAAATCCTTTCCTAAGTGGCGTTGCGGGGGCTTAAGAGGTGTTATAGATAATTATTTCCATTCTTAAAATATTAGACGTACAGTCTTGAAATTTGTTAAGCGGATTCCTTTCATAGAGAAGAGATCCACTACATAATAGTTTTGGGGAAAATTTATCCCCAAGGGTCACTGAGGGGGATTAAGAGGCGTAATAGATAAATATTTCCGCCTTTCAACTAATAGACCCACCTGCTTGAAAATTAGAAGGTATGTTCCGTTCATGGAATAGAGTTCCTTTTACAAAGAGTTTTGCGAAAACGGACCCCCAAAGGAGTAGGGTTGCGAGGGATTAAGGCGTGTTATAGAAAAATTCCTGGTTTTGAGTTTAACCCATTTACTTGAAATTTGTTGAGCATGTTTCTTTATATATAGTTGAATAGAGTTCCACTAAGAATGGATTTTACGGAAATCAACTCCAGGGGGACGGGAGCGGGGAGAGTTATTGGAGCGTATTGATAGACAAAATTCCCGTTTTCGAACTGCTAAGACTATAATAATAAAATTTGGTTTGCATGCTTCTTTTGATGAATTGGAATTCGCTAAGAATGTTCTCTATGAGGTATTGATGATAAAAATTCCGATTTTGCTCTTTTAGATTTAGACTTTAAATTTAGCACACATGTTTATTTTACGGAGTAGAGATTCAGTGAAAGTTGCTTTGGTGTAAATCCACTTGACTATTAAGTTAAGTGAGCGCAAAAAATCTTTCTACTTCTATTTTAGATATAAATAGAAATTAGATATTTTAATTTATGCCTTTTTATATCAAGAGGCGAGAGTTACAGCTATAAATGTATTTTTCAATGCAATCGAATTCTTAATGCTAGATATCAGTAATTCGTATATATGTTATCAGTATACATTTATACAACATCGTTAAATACCCAGTGAAGTGGGTGGGTAACAGCTAGTATATTTATACACAGGAATCACGTAATTATACAATTTTACATCCGTTATTTAAATTTTTAAATATAAACAAAATATTATATAAATATTAATTTTGCTTATTAACTGTGTTTATTTTCCTTAACAAATAAAAAAACTTATAACCTCATTACTTCAATAGAATTCGATACATTCCATTCCCATGTAGGTTTGGGCCATAGTAGCTCAGTTGTTAGAATCACGTTGCGGGTTTAAAGACTTGATGTTACTAAAGATTTGAGTCTCTGAAGAGTAGATAGTGCATGTTAAATCTGAGGGGTTTAAACTCCTCACGTTGGCTGCTTTTGAATGTAAAAAAATGGAGTGCTGGTTCGAATGCCATTCTTGTCACATGACCGTGGCTCCAAATAACGAGGTCCGTCGCCAATAGAACGTGTGTTAATAAACAGCCCTTCATTTCATATAAGTCCTCGCTTTCCATTGACCAATCAACATCTTATCGGGGTCATTGCCTTGGCCTTAACCCTTGAGGCAAGGTGAGAATTATGGTTTTTCATGAACCATAAAGTTACTTTGTAGTTTAATTGAAAGCTGACACTCAAGTAATATAAATGAACCTACATCATACGTATTACTACAACACATTTTTTGAAAATTTTTAGCAATATTTATAAATCGTTTTCAACAAATATGATATGTATGTTTTTCAACGTACTTCATTATATTTTTAATCATGGTAAAAAGTAAGTGTGTGCCTTGTTAATATATTAAATGAGTCATGATAAGAGATTCAATTAAAAATGAACTCAAATAATTCTTCAGTTGGTAAAATAATTTCAAAGAACACATTTATATTTTTTGTAACTTTTTAACATACCCTTATTTGAAGAAATAATTTAATAAAAATAGTATATAGAAGGATATTTAAGCAGAGGGAGTTAGTTATATGAGTTCTTTAATTGTATCACTTGTTGTAGCTTATTTACAGAAATTTACAAGAATATTTCTGCAAATCTTTATGATATTTTTGTATAAAATTTCTTGAATTAAGTCTAGATACATTTATTACGCACGGATAAATTTATTATCCATACATACACGGAAATTTCAATATAGTTATAAACAAAGTAATAGCTTTGAAATAATTGGCCTTTTGCAATCAAATATTTGTTTTCCTTTTGAAATTCTTGTCAGATTAATAGAGTTAATTAGCATATTCAGACAACCTATTAGCAAGATTAGAGACTAATGCTGCTAATGATGATTTTACATTACTTAAGGAGTTGCGATTAGCTTATAATTTAAAAGCTTTAATTGATTAAAAATGAAAACTATTTAGTTTAACAAGTCATAGGATGATTTGTTTAATTAGTTGTTCTGTGGCCCAAATGAAATAAAGATTATTTTTTGTATAGCTCTATATCGATACATATTATATATTTCTTCTTATGATTTAAAATGAATTTAAATATAATTCTTTAAAACATGTTTCCTTGTTGGTAAATAAATCAGTTAAATGACATTATTTGATATATCCATCATCTATTTATCTTAACGCTTTCAAAATGTGATTTTTTTCTTAGTTGTCACACGCTTGGCTGTTTTGTGTCCGTCTGGTTGCTAACGTATGTCAGGTGATGAAGGAGAAAGTAACGCATCCTTAAAAAAAGATAACATGAATTGTTTTCCCATTTTAATTTCTTCTACTTCAGTTATGTTTGTATACCAATATAGTATAATAATAATTTTAATAATGATAATGATATTTTTCACATTCAGCGTGTTGCTGTGTTAGAGATTTACTATTCTAGAGAATTTTTTATGTTTATTACTAAGCTTTTGCTGTTAAAGTAAGCAACGAAACATTCTAAAATTTAATTACTGCAATATGTATTTTTACTCTGAAAACTGAGAAAAATGTAAATCTGTTTTTAAGGTAAGGTTGTAAAACAATTAAAAGGTTGTAAAACAACTAGAAGGTTGTAAAACACACACAGGCTGTGAAAAAATTAAAAGGTGGTAAAAATATTTAACAGTTGCAAAACTAAAACTAAACTGTAATTAATATAAATAGCAACATGAATTATCGCTTTAAATTGCTAGAAGTAAGTGAATATGTTACTCACACATTTATTTTTATAATTGTCCCTACGATTGTCATCGTATATCCCATAACCATTCAGTAAAACTTCGAAAATTCAGGTAAATGAAGAATATATTTAAAATAATTAATAGAAGCTAATGTTGTACTGAAATATACACACACACACACACACACACACACACACACACACACACACACACACACACACACACACACAACACACACATACATACATATATATATATATATATTTGGGATTTATATATATTATATACAAATATATATATATTTATATGTGGTATTTAATTTTATATACAAATCAATATATATATTACAATTATTCTCTCTTTTTAAACAGTATTTTATTATTTAAACTTTATTGAGTTCCATCATGTTGAAACTCTCAAAAATTGATATTCTGTCGTCAAAAATGTTGCATTGTTCTCTTATTACTTTTCAACATATAATCCATTATAATTAAAGTTTAAATCACAAAGTTTTAATTAAAAATTAAAGATACATGTTCACGAATTTATTAATAGGTTTTTGTTTAAATAAACTGATGAATTTAGTTGTTTTTTAAAAGATTAAACTTTCCGCATGTTTCGTAATTCATCATTTTTAGAAGCAAAAATATTACAATTTTTACTGAATTTTGTTCAAGTGTACTAAATCTATTCTAATTTACATTGCACTTAAAGAAAAATTAAAAGACAAGCGTCCTTTAATTAATTTATTTATGATGTAAATGCATGTTTAAATTTTAAAGAGAACAACAACAAAAAAACTTTTAAGGGCATGTGATTCTTTTAGGGTAGTTTAGGGAGCATGTATGTGTGCTCCAAATATATTTGATTAAATCAATCAAATTGAAATGATATTTTAAAAAGTATAGTTGTATGAATTCTAAATAAAAAAGAGACATAATTTATTCAGCTAAAAACTTCAAAAATATAGAGAGATAATCATTTTTGAACTATTTCTAACTCTCCCTCTATATAAATGGTTTTTTCGTGATGCTGTAATAAATTTATTACGTACTATCGCAACAATAGCAATTATCAAGATAACTTCCCCAGTTGGCAACCCTGATTTCAAATGTGTAGTCCATGCTGAATTGGCAATCATGGTCTTCATTTCATAGAATATCGCCAGATTAACTGAAGAGGAGAACGAAGAACGAATGGAGAGGAAAAAAAGACCTAATAATAAAAAGTACATAATACATGTAAATTACAGTATTACAATTTGACTAATGATTTGAAAAGTTGTACTTGTACAATGGGGGTACTTGTCAACTTGTACAATCAAAAATACTAGAATTTTGGATTTACACTGAAGTAAATGATGGAAAAAAAAAAGCTCCAGCTCAATATGTGTTAAAACTTAAAATCTGTAGAACAACATGTGAAAGTTGTTTTTAAAACATGTAAAATCATTTAGCTATGTTGGCAATGAATTTTAAAAAGTATTTTCTGGATGAGGAAGCTTTAGCAAGTTACAGAGTGGATTAGGGATCTATTTCAAGATACTCGAAGGGCTCTCAACTTCCGAACACCCATAAATTTCACATCAGTGAAAATTAAAAGGCAATTTTGTAATAAATCGCTCTTTTGAATTTGAGGTAGAGGTGGATGAGGAATTATCTGTCCTGAAAACAAAAGCACTTCGTATACTATTACCATTTTCAACATCCTACCTGTTTCAAACCGGTTTTTGCATAGATGCCTTGAAGACAAAATATAGATCTCAGCTAAATATAGAAAAATAACTCTTTAAGTGTCAATTTCTGATATTAAACCTTCCTTTAAAAACTTTCCTCTACAAGACAAAAAAAAAAGTCCCTAATAATTATTAAATTTGTTCTTAATTTAGTAATGAGATTGATTGATTGAATATTAACGTCGCACTGTTCAGATGCACGAGGGCTTTGACGACGGACCACGTAATTTTGAACCATGGTCAAGTGACGTGGATGATGTGCTGGCACCCTCTTTTAACTACCACACCACACCAAACGGGAAAACGTTTCAACTCTCAACAGATTTAACGTGCACCGCTGAAATATTTTAGTGGTATGGGCTCGAACTCGTGACAAGGCAAGCCACGATCCGATACCTATACCACTCGGCTACCGCGGCCAAATTCTGTAATAAGAAATTATTTATAAAATACACTTCTTCATTGATTAATCAAACGTATACTGGCTGAAACAGACTCTTCGTAAGAGTTCATTTTTAAAAAATAAAACATTATTTTTGATATAATAGCTTAACTGTAAGGAGAGTAAAACTGTGTGCACAACATTGTGTACAAAAATGTAAAATGATTTTTTTAGATAAATGCTATAATTGTAAATAACTGTTTAAAAAGAACTGTAATTTTAAACCTCACACAATTAGCATTTAGAATTAATGTTAAATTATGAAAAGAATATAAAATTCCGATGAAGAATTTTTGTGTTACTTTTAACATTTAAAAGAAGACTTCAAAATGTTTTAACCCGAGCAGGCGCGTACTCGGTACTTATAATGGTAAGGACTCAGTCACCCAATCATTTGTTTACATTATTTTTACTGTACACGATTTCTTCCCATTTTAATTTATAGAAAGTATACTTATCTTCTTTCTCAAGGACTATTCACATTCTTTGATGATTTGAGAAAAAATCCAATAAAACTGAACTAAAATGATTCAAAAGTACAAGACCATAATAAATCACAAAAAATATTATCCTACAAAAAATGTTAAACCAATCAATTCTTTTCCAAATATCGCAAAACTCAATTATTGCAAGTAGTCGAAAAGCAAACACGTAAAAGATGGGAGGGAACTAATATTGATAATAACCATACCATAAGATTGGCAATCAAAATGATTAGTGGTACTATGCAGCCTGGCTGAAAAGTGAATCATGACACGCCCTTTTCTTTTCTACAAACTAAAGTACAGTATTTCAATAATCAGTGGTGAATTGTTTATCTTCTTAAGAATTTTTCTCAGGGTCTGGGTTTCGTTTTTCATTTAAGATATTTTTTTAAACAAAAAAAAATCTTCATTGAAATGAAATCAAAATGTTTTTTTTTTTTTGGGGGATCAAATATAGCTATTTGATGACGGAAAAAAGCGATAATAAACAAAATTATAAGTGTTGTTGTGTTATTTTTTTTTTTTATGATTTTGTTTTACTTCTCTTTCCGTTTTTTTAAAAATCTTTTAAATTTTCGATACGCTCGCGCTGAGGGTCATCGCGCCCCAGGGGGCGCGCCCCACACTTTGAGAAACACTGTGTTACACTGATATTGGCTTTGTACAAGTTCAGATAACGCAGTTGTGAAGATACAAATCTGTAACCAAATCTTTGGACATTTGACTCCATCAGAATAAGGGAAATTAATAATTCAATAATATTCAGGAATAATTTAAATTGCTTTAACCAACTGAAACATTTTAATAGTTAAAAATTCATGAAGTTTAACGAATCATTATAGGAAGGAAGCTATTGTACCCTTTTCAAAATGTGTATTTATGGCTTCAGTAACGGAAATCGGTTAAATTTAATTATTTCCTAAATGTCGAAATTCAAGTGTTGTTTAAATTAAGTTTTGTTCGAACACAAAAATTTGAGAATGCCGATAAGCAAAGACGATGCATCATCAGACGTTATGCTTATTATTAATTATTTAGATATGGGAATGAAATTCGATAATTTATCTGATAAACGCTCAATGGTAAAAGAACAGTTTCCGTATCGTTTCTGCAGTGTTTAAGTCAGATAATAAAAATGAATTGTTTCGTTTTTTTTTTATTCGAGAGAAATGTATAAACGAATATTAGAGAATATTTGACACTGAAAATCTAATGTGCATGGAACCGTTATTCTTAACGATTTTAAAATATTTTTAATGACTGATAATTAACAAATAATAATTTTAAAAGTAGGCAAATTATTAAACTTTAAAGACACTACTTTAAAAGTTAATTATTTTGAAATTATTCAAGTGAATATATAATGGCACTTTTTAATACATTTTTAAAAGAGACAATTTTTAAATTCCTTTAAATAAACTGTATATTAACATCTATTTTTATTTACTTGTCGCTATATATATATATATATATATATAATCAATCATCAACAATCAATCACAATAATCAATTGAAAAATTGAAAAATTAAAAAAACCTAATATATATATATATATATATATATCAGGTTTTTTTAGTTGTATCTAAATATTAATAGTTCTAGAATTGGTGTATCACTCTTCAAATATTCAGTCAGTGTAACATGATGGCTTTGAGACTTTTTTGGCACTTAATACCAAAATTTTAGACATTTTTCTTGTAGGGTCCATGCACCTTGATCACTGTAATTTTGATAGAAATAAAAAATAATAATTCTGGAAAAGTTTAATTGTTGACATTTTATTTTTAAATTCTGATGAGAGAGAGAGGGTGTATGTGCATTAACTTTCATTTGAATAGGTATCTATATCTCCCATCTATCTATCTATTTATCTATATATATAAATATATGTATATGTATATGTATATCTCACTTATCACATGAGATCTCTGGAGCTATAGGACATATATATTTTAAATTTAGATGGCGAGTGCTTCTTATTGAGTGCATACACCTTAAGATAAAGTTTTTTAGAAATTGACCATGAAGAGATGTTGCTGGAACGTTATGAGTATGAAACTACCATTTTCGAACTATTAGATCTACTGCCTTCAAATTGGGCAAACGTGTTTATTTTGCCAAATAGGGATCCGCTATGATTGGATTTAAGAGAAATCAACTTCCATGATTGATTATAAGAGACTTCAAAGTGTAAATATCCTTCTGTGTTTTAGAAATTAAACTCATATTCCTTTTAATCCTTTATCTATCGCATTACCATTTACTGTAGATTTTTCACGCAATATTATTTTTAATTATTACATTGAAAATAATATACATAAACAAAATACACAACTTTGGGAAATTTAATCCTTTAGAGCTAATTAATTAAAGATAATTACCGGTTAAATTAGTTATATACACTGTTGGCTTAAAATAAATAGTCAATTGTATTTCTAAGGTCTTTATTAACATACAAAAATTTACCTTTTGATATAAGCTATTTTTTCGGAACAAAAATGACAATTTTTGCAATCCGCTGAATAAACGCAATTTCTGCTATATAACAATTCGCCTTTCCCGCTAAAGTACTTATCATAGAACACCTGCTGCCATATATCTTGCAAGAGATGATTTAAATAAATATTTCTCTTTAGTATCGTCGGAGTATTCGTAAAAACAGACATTCTAGGTAATTTTAAAGTGGGTGGTACTGATAAGTACCATTGGTAGATAAAGGGTTAAGACAAGAGACAAGAGTTACAAGGATGTTTTTTAGTGCAATCAAAGGGAATGGTATGTTAGCGTTGCACTACAAAGCAACGCGATAGATCTCGTAATTTTGAACATCGGTCAAGCAACGATGACGGTATTTGTGAGCTAGCACCTCTTCTCTTAAATACCTCACCGTACAATTGGGAAGACTTCAAGCCTCAAGAGATTTAGCGTGCATTGGCCTGGGAGTTTTTGAGTTCAGTGCAACATTTTATGCCAAAAATTAGAAAACAGAAATTTTACAAGGGCGTATACTGGTTGATTCATAAATAGTGTGACCAATTTCAGAGGATCACAGATTTTTATTGAATAAAGTTATTTTCATGAAATTTCCAATGTGGTTTCTTCTAGCACAGTACACTTTACTTAAACTTTTCGGCTAAGCTAAACTAATTTTTTCGCCTATTTTGGGGGTATTTTTTGAAGCCTTTGATAGGCTATTACTTTACGTTTATTTAATTGTTTTTTTTTAAATATATCCATAAAAAATAATCGCAAGGAACACTGACAGTGGATAGTGATATTCATTTATCAGGAGGAAGAAACTTTTTTTTTATTTCAGTCATTTTATAGTTGATTTTGCATATGATTTGGTACACAATTTTGGTGAAAAGCAAAGTTTCCTTGAGTATAAAAACGTTTACTTTCTCTAAAAAAGTATTTCAAAACTTTATTCTGATAATATTCTGCATCAATTTTAGTCTTTGGTTTTACAAAAAACGGTTTTGTTAAGCTTTGAGAGGACATTCCCATCCATGCCTTAACAGCTGATGGCCAACTTGCATTTTGAAAAACGACTGCGTCTTTTCGACGTTTATTGCGTTAAATATTTTGTATCTTCGTTTTGACAGTTGTGAATTACAGATGAAACAGTGCTTCACTTGAAGTTATCCATTTTTTGTATCTAACTTTGCATAACATTAAATATGGAACGTTTCCTTCGTTTCTCGACAATCTTAACAGATTTCTTATGACAGTCTGGAATATTTACTCTTTTATTGCCAAATTTCTTTTTCGACAATTAATTGTCAATTGGTATTTCTGTAGCTTCTTTGCCTTAGGTTTTTGAGGCAAAGGATTTTCTACTGCGATGATCCTTTTCAACTTTTTTTCCCTTTTTTATTAAGGATTTCCTTTCGTTCACATTTCCTCCCTGACACTTTTGATAGCAAGCCAAATTTTAATTATTTTTGTTCATATAGCAAAACAATAGAAAAATGTCTTTTTTGATTTTTAAACGCTTTATTTTTTGCAGAATGGAACAACAATCACTCAAAAGCTGTAATATTCCGTTCTGGGGATGAGGATCTAATTTCAATACAATAAATTAATTTTAATAAAAATGGTTAGATTAGTATATATATATATAATTTAAATGTTTCATTTTAAAAATAAAATCCGTAGTAAAACGATAGATATTCATCATAAATAGTTATATGCTTTTAAAATTGGTCACACTTATTTTAAATCAACCAGTATTCACATACATCATTATGAAATCTACTTTAGTTAACCGGAATGATATACCTACGAAAATTGGCGAAGAACAACTGATATACATTGTGAAACTACTATATTCTCTCCCCACACACACTCGTAACATTTTTCTTTATTCCACTCAAACACATAAACATCTGGCGAAATACCTGTATCGAATGTTGCATACATAGTATTAGTTGTATGTTTCTAACACAAATATCCTTTACAAATATTTATACATAAAATTATGTATTTTTCATTAATACAATAAGAAAATTGTTTCTATATGTTTACTTTCAGCTCAAAACGATTTATCAAATACACTTTATTAGTAAACTCATGCATCTTTTATCTGGATATTTTTTAGAAACCATACATGTTTTCTGGTGATTGAAAAAAAAGTATCATAAGTTGTCATTAAAAACAGTTGTACCTTGACCTTTTGCCTTAATATTTACTAAACACAACAGGTTCGTATATTATTGCACAATACTTGAAATTACACATATAATATATTATAATTTTTATACAATTTCAATATTTATATCGTACGAACCTGAAAATTTATGAAATGATTTACTGCAGTGCTTCTCAAATTTTCAATACTGGCGCCCACTTTTCAATCACATTTTTATCGCGCCCCCTCTCCCTTACACATTAATAATGCACTTTGACGCTAAAGCAACAATCTTTATTATAAACCGTACGAATTCATGACATAAGTATTAAATTTTGTATATGTTACTTTTAAGCAAAAAAAAAATTAAGTAATACGATAATTATTATGTAATTTTTCCTTTCTCTAATTTTTAAATTGGAACATATTGCAAAATGCGGTGGCTGCTTAGAAGACAAAATATAGATATCTGCTAAATATAGAAAAAGAACTCAGAGAATCAATTTCTAATCATAAGCATTCCTTTGAAAAATTTTGCTCTGTAAGACAAGCCCATGGAAGTCACTAATACTTATTAAACTTGCTCTAATTTAGTATTAATTACTTAGTTATAAAATACTCTGTGCATCACTGATAAATTAAAAGTACACCGGCTGAAGTACCCGCTCTTTGCACGAGGTCATTTATAAGAAAATAAAACATTATTGATATAATCACTGAATTGTAAGGAGAGTAAAGCCAAGTGCGCGATAATGTTTACAAAAATGTAAAACGATTTTTTAAAATCATTGCTCAAATTATAATTAATTTTAAGCGAAATGTAATTTTAAGCCTCACAGAATTAGCATTTAGAATTGATGTTGAATAATGAACAATAACATAAAAAATTCCGATAAAGAATAATTGTACTATTTTTAATATTTAAAGCGAAAAGACTTTAACATGTTTTAACCCTAAAGCAGGCACGCACTCGATACTAATGTTCGAGCGGGGTTATTGAGTCATATAATCCTTTTTTATAATTACTTTTATGGTACACAATAAAAATCGTAATTCCAGTGAATAATTTAACTAAGAAAAAATATACTCACCTACTTTCAAGGACACAAAAAATATTTTGGAAAAAAAATTTTCACACCTGGAACTCATTCAAAACCAGTTCCTTAAGATTGTAAAAAAAAAAAAAAAAACGTTTTTCACTTCCAAAAGAGGGAGATATGTGACAATATGTTTTAGTTCACGTTAAGACTCAAACAGGAGAATAGTGTCAGGGCCATTGGTAACAATTAAATTTTTGCCAGAATTACCGATTTCGTGCACTCTGTGCTCGGCGTGACCGCTCCGGATTAAAAGTTTATTTATTACAATATGTATGTTCTAAAAAATTATGTAAAACGTTTTTCATTATGCTTTATACGTTTGGGAATGTTCATAAAAGAAAATATTGGCCTAGTAATCCTTCAAAGTGCTCTCTGTGCTTTTCCAAAAATCCTAAAAATATTTTTCAAGGAAAAAAGCGCAGCAGAAATAATTTATTTACAACTTCCCTAAATGAAAAAACAAGTATATAACAGCAGGGACGTAACTAACCGTACAAGTAAGTTCGAAGGTCAAACCGCAGCAAATACATTCTGCTGCCTATATATATAACAGTGGCATATATGGCAATAATATATAACAGTGATGAATTTTTTATCTTCCTAATTTTTTTTGATTATGGGTCTGTGCTTTTTTCTCTGAAAGACGGGCTGCAATTCGGCGGCCAAGCATATCCCCCACATGCTCTTTTGGATTCAAGTCCGGCGAGTATGCTGGCCAATCCATACGGGTGATATCCTCCGATTGAAGGTATGCGTCTACAATGTTTGCACAGTGAGGACGGGTGTTGTCATCCATAAACAGAATTTCAGCCCCCAAGGTACCCAGAAACAAACGTACATGTTGTTCCAGAATGACATCCCGATAAAAATGTGGCCTGTCATCATTACACTCTGAACATGCAGGTCAGTTCTTGAACCAAGAATAATTCATCTCCAAGCGAGCCATCCTGCACCACCGTAACGGTGTCATTCAATGATGTTCTCTTGGTGGTAACGGGTACCTGGCGCTCTCCATATTAAAGTCCGTTGAGAATCAGACTAGAAATTAAACCTGGACTCGCCAGAAAACATCATACAAGACCACTATTGTGGTGTCCACAATGCATGCTCTCTACTCCAGGTTAATCGCAGGCGACAGTGAGTTGCGGTAAGTGGAACACATCTGACAGACCTACGAGCATATAGACCAATGTACCCTCAGCGTCTGTACACGGTCTGCCTTAAAACTGCCGTACTGGTAGCTAAAGAGAGCTGACGAGACAGGTCTGATGCTGGGCTTCGTCTGTTTCTTTTGGCAGCAACTGCCAAATATATATATATATATATATATATGCCAGTCCTTATTCGGCGTTGTAACTCGGGTGCGACCTGTGCTGTTACATCTACTCACATTATCATTATCTTGAAATCGTTGCCAAAGCCTGGAAATGACACTCTGGGCGATTCCAAGTTCCTCGGATACTTCCAGCTGGGTACGTCCACATTGCAGTCGTCCAATAATTCTGCCACTTAAAAAAATCATCCAAATGCTTCCTTTGTGCCATAACTATGCGGTTATTGCACTGAAAGGCTTTTAAAGCGCTTTTGAACAATTTTACTTGTTTGCCACCATTCCTCATATACCCCTCTCTTACACTCTCGTTATTGTGACGTACTATCCGTACCATCTGGTGCTTTCATGTAATTTGCATGTTCTTTTCTTCATGATGTGTGTGATAATTCTTCACACAGGTGAAATTTTTCTGTTAGAGTTAAATTTCTGTGTGATTCTGAATTATCTTTAATGTATGGACATGAGTGTATTAATATACTTCCGAATGTAAGGTGATAAAAAACAAATCCGTGATTCTTTATTTGTTACAGAAAAATATACACGTCTCTCAAGAATTTTTCAAACATACTATTTTCACATTAATATGAGAGATAATGTCTTTGTGAAATTAGAAATGTATATTTCATGATTTTAACTGGTTTTTTTTCAATGTTGCTACTTTCAGAATATTGAAATTCTTGTACTATATTTCAATCCTGTTTATTTTTGTACGAATTGTTTCAGTAAAAATAATAATTTTCGAGGAAATTTTCTTTATAGTTGATTTCCCAGGCTTTTATTGAGACATTTTTAGAGAAACAGAGAATGAAAGTAATATTTAAAAAACTTCCTTGAAAACAAGTTAATTCAATACATAAATACACTAATTAATTTTAGCAATTTAAGTTTAATTTTGGTTCTAGTAAGCATATTGTGATTCTCATGATTTGTTGGAAATTTTTGCTTTTGAAAATTCATGTAAAATAAATTTACTTCTTTTCTTTTCTTTTTGTTTGAATTTTCTACTGATTCTATTTATTTACTCGAGATGATCGAAATCATCCCGATGACTTAGACCTACGAACTGGTCTTTCATGATAGACAGAAAATAATACAAAACATGCTCTAACAAGAAAATACACAAAGTACAATATTTAAAAAACAAAAACTCATCTGTGAAAAGAAGAGACAGGAAGAACAAATTACTTTTGTCTATAGCAGAAGATTGCAAAATAAGAAAACAGGAAATTAAATTACTATAAATCATATTGTTGTCAAAAATAGAATGTAACTTAGAAGAAATTGCTTTAAATGTAGGTTTTTAAGATGAAATTTAGCAGTATGGGGACAGTGAAAAAAGTAATGATGGTCATCCACAGGATAAGCGCATAAACAGTCAGATGTATCGAGGATAAAGTTTTATAAAATCTTAAAACTAATTATTGGGAAAATAGTGAGGAGCTATACAGTAGCAAAGATCACACCTTCAAGAATAGTTTTCTTGAACAAAAGTCTGTAAAATCGTTAAAAAGGTTATTATTACGAGTTTTAATCTGGTATAAGTTGGACAAATTATTACATAGAGAAATCTTATATTTAGTGTAGTTAAGATATCTAGAATTATTTTTAAGGTTATTAAGTAAGAAGATAGATGAGAGATGCTAGTGTAAAAATGAGTTTTTTGCTGTATTGAACTACTCAGCAAATAGAGATACCGATAGTGGTATATATATATATATATATATATATATATATATATATATATATATATATATATATATATATATATAAATCCTGCTTTAAAAACTGTATTAATTATAGCTCTTAATACCAAAAAGATATTATTTAAAGAAAGAACCTTGGTAGAAAATGTACACTTTTACACTGAGAAACCCCAACAGTCGTAGAACCGTCAGCGCAAATTACCCACTCCGACTAGCCTTTGTAAATGTTAAAAGAGAATGGCCTAAATTCAGGAAAAATAGTATGCAGGATTATGAGGAATATAATTTAGAGTTGGAGATAAACATGTGAAGGTACCTGTTTTATTGTTCCAAATTTAGAACTTAAGAAATGCATTAAATTGAAATTGTAATATGAATTTTAGTAATCCAATAAAAAATTAAGTGCATAAATTTGGCCAATTGTGTAAGCTTTAGTGATTTTTAAAAAGTAAATTCTTTGGATAGATCACAGTTTTAGAATTTTAGAGAAGATCAGAGACCCCCTCCCCAACTCTTACACTCCTGCTTCGTAAATTCTAATTGTTTCGACAACAGAAACATACAAAAGCCTCGTGCAATAAGTCCATTACGTGAAAAAATTTCATTAGTGCTAAGTACTTTTTTGAAAAAAATAAAACAGCAAACACATATTTTTGTTTACTCCACTTTAACTTACATAACATATCTCCTGACCTACAATGACAACATCCATCTTGACATGGACTGGAAAATACACCTAAAGCGTTAAGAAGACATAAGGACCACCGTCTTTGAGTTATATCACGCAATTAGAGAACAATTTATAGGAAGTAATCAGAAAATCGAATATCTTTTTCGATGACGCCACACGCTTTTATTTTACATTGATACCAGATTAACTATATCACCATTCTCCAAAACTTGGAACTTGGACTAACACCAGATGCATTATTTTATATTTGGAGGACCACTAATTTGAATGACTACTATATGATGGATCAATATAAATATAATTTCATACATTTATGTGTCTATTAATACAATATTTTCATATTATTGAAAAAGGGCCTCAAGAAAAATAAGAGCAACCCGACAACACAAAGCAATATCAACAAACTGAAGTGTTATGCCACCAAGTTATTATTTTAACAACTATCACTTTCAAATGTCGCTAGATACTCCTGCACAAGTGCAAAAAATTCGTTAGACTCAGAAGCTATATCTCTAAAAGTAGTATAGCAAAAAGTTATATATAAAAAGTTTTATCCATATTATATAATCATCATTATTTATATATATATATATATATATATATATATATATATATATATATATATATATATATATATATATATATATATATATATATATATATATATGTATATATATATATATATATATATATATATATATATATATATATATGTATATATAAACTGAACGTTTATAAAATATAAATATCATCTCAATTTTTATGCGAACCGCTGCAGAAAATTTATCATGTACCACCAGTTATAGACTGATGACCAATATGATCAGAGAAACAAGGTCATGCAACTTATGTTTTCATCAAACCGTTACGTTATACATCAGCCTATGTGTTTTGCCTTGTTGTATGATAAGGTTTCGTGTTGGATACCGAAGATGTACAAACAGAATAAGAAAGCCTGGTGTTCAAGTAATATTATGCCAGTCCCTTTGGCTATTTGACACGTGAACCAGAAATCTTATATGAATAGTCTCAAGAATAGAAACCCACTCTCAAATAAGTTTATTACAAGAAAAGGATCCATTTGTTCATAACGTTTAGTACATGGTGATATCTTTTCGTTTGAAAAAATGCAAACCTTTCTCATCAGTCCTGGCAATATTATTCCACATGTCTAAGATCTGATATCGATTTTTTCTCGTCAATGTTATTATGTATGCCTTATGTTTTGCTACCAGCAGAGTTACCGTAATGAGACATTCTCTTTTGTACCTCATAGTGAGAAGATAATCATGGGTAGGGATGTATCCACTTATCGATATTGTGCGGTTCTTGTCAGTAAACTCTTGCTGGGATAGTTTTAACGGATGACATGCATTTAAGGTTCACTCTTAACATAATAGTTAGTATAAATTCCAGTGCTTGTGCAACTTTCAAGATGGAATGACCTTTTCGTTTTATTCATGCTGTGTTTAACAAAAGATTCCTAATGCACCAGTTCTTGTTTTATTGGAAATTGCTTACGATTTATCCATTTACGTAATCACCCACAGTGCCAACACTCTTTTTTTGTTTCTAATTCAATCACTCTTATGTATATTTGTATAATTCAAAGTTTTGGAGTTTCGCTTAGCAAAAATTAAAAATAATAATTATCTAAAATAATTAGTACTGAATTATAAGTTTTATAAGCTACTGAATTCAATTAATAACAAGCAAGATATATGTTTAAAAGATATATTCATTGTATATTTAGATTACAGTTCTTCCTTAACAGATAAAATGTACAATATATTTAAAGATTTGAATGATATAAAAAATTTAAGGAATATATAGGGGTACATTTCAAGACCAGAATGTCTTAAAATACTTGTAATGTATAAATGAAGTTCCAATTTAAAAATCAAATGTACTTATTAATTTTAAATAAAATTTGCAAAAAGGAATTTTAAAATTGTGTTTTTAATGAGCTCTAAACACACATAATGTTCAAAATTCGAAAGTTGTCTGTTTATTAATTCAAATGAAAGGATATATTCTTAAAAAAATAACAAAAGTAAATTTCTGTTAAAATTGTCAAAACATTAAATTATTTTAAATAATGTGTCTAAATAATTATGCAATGTAATCTGCTTATTAAATTAATATAATTTGTTATAAGATGAATTTTTAAGTTATAAAATATTCTGAGGTTATTTAGAAAATTGTATTATATATGAAATAAAAAAAATGTGTAAGTGATTGAGATTTGTTTACATACTCTTACGTTTATAGAATTGCTTAGTTGTAAAAAAGCATAAAAATATATTTGAACGGCATTTGAGCTCGTAATGATAAATTTTAATGGTTTGAATTTGTTTTATGCTTCATTTCCATCTCTATTGCTATTGAAGCTACTATAATAGGTATTTTAGAAATTTTATGAAAACTACTTGTAAAAAAATATTCTGAAATTAATTTTCTTTTTGTAAAATTCCTGTGAGACCACATTAGGCAAAGAAGAGAAAATTCTCTTTTTTCCCTAAGAAAAAATATACTTATCTTTCATCACTTCACAGATACATTTGTTTCATTATTATTGATATTTCATGTAATTACAGTATGCATTTCCCAGAAATGAAATATTATTTTCAAAAATATAAGAACAATTCTTTAAATGTCGGGAGAAACACTTTCATCTGTCCTTTCAGATCTACTTTCCCCCTTACTTTTTTATTATTACCGATTTCTTTTATACTCACATTTCTTACAGAATGTTAAAAGGGAATTGTACCCTTTGATGCAGTATACAGGTCACATAACATTCTATGGTGTACAGAAAATCTTTTGAAATATTAATTACTATAATTAACAAACTAATACCTTGCTATTTTCTTTTTTATTCTAAAGAAAGAACATACTGTTTATCTTTGTAATAGCGTGAAACATTAAACACTTTTTTTGAAACGATTGCTCAATTTAATTCAAACTAATATTACAAAGAGTTTTCTCATATATTTACATCTTGTATAATTTTCTGCATATGTTATTAAATAGCTTTCCTACTATTTTTTAACTAATGGACTTGAGGTAGAAAGAGTTCAAAAGTCAAATAATACAACATAACTTATTAATAAATTATTTTACATGATTTATTCGATTGGACAAAAATTTTAAAATGAAAGTTATCAATTTGATTCCTAATTAGTTAAATTGTCTTAAAAATGTGATACACGCATCTTACGGACCATTTTGTAAGCATATCATAATTAATCTATGAGTGAAATTGAATTTAAGGTATCTAATGAGGCCAGACTATGCTGATATATATATTTTCTATAATATATATATATATATATATAATGCATCATCCATACATCATTACTATACATAATACAATCTATAACTGTATTAAAAGTTTCCTAATTACTTTGTACAAGCATTAAGATCTGTTAGATACAATAACTTTTTATCTTAGATTTATCTTAGTCTCTTTGAAATCTCCATTGTAATTATGTGTTTAAAATATTTGGTCAGTAAAACTAAAAATAGTGTAGATTTCTGTCTGCTTCTTAAATTTTATAACTGATTATAAGTACCATTTATTCCAACTGGAATTTTTTCATATCATTTCAAAATAAAATACCTTGTGAAGAAGAGGACGTGCATATATTTGTGAATTTACTATGGTCATATATTTTACTTTCGTTGAAATATCTGTGCACACATAGAATATTTACTTATTTCGATAACTTAATAATGTTTTTACTAATTTAAATTAACTATTAATAAAAATGTGTCAAAAATCCATTGTATTTGCAAGTTTATATGTACGAAAAATATAGAGAAAAAATAATGTTACCTTTTTACACACACCTATATAAGAAATTATAATCGACATAAATAACTCGAGTGAAACGTGAAATATTAATCAATGTACATAAAAAATCATTTATTTCAAAATTTAAAAAAAAAAAAAAAAAAAAACTTTAAAAAATTGGCATATTGTCAATTATTTTTTGTTGCGCATGTTTTAATAGTAAATAATATACTTAATGAAATATTTTAAAACTTTTTTCTCAAAATTATTATGGAAGAATTTTAATAATATTTTTAGTAGTTTTATTTATTTAAAAAAGTTGCACTCAACAGTGAACATATCCTGGCATAATGCATGGCAAAAAATTTACGGACAAACTGAACACTGAAAACAGTAAACGAAAGAACACTAAAAACATTGAAAATAATTATATATTAAAAATACGAACCCTGGAAAATTTGTATTTCAACGATTTAAAAAATTACAAGGAGATCAAAAATTCTCTTAAAACATTTTTAAAACGTATGTAGTGTAAAATCTTCCATGTAATTGCATCTAATAAATTTATATTCTGAATTAACTATAGCATCTATAATCTTCTCTCTGATATATTAAAATAAATACTGCATAATATATCAACGTTGATAATCATATTTTATGCATGACATTATTAAAAAACCCGCAAATGAAGAAAGGCTTTCATTGTGATTTCAATTTCGAAAAATAAAGATTATTGCTTAAAAAGATGATAAATATTGCAAATGAAAAAATTTTCTGTATAACAAGTAGCTCATGATCCCATTTAGCATCTTTTCAAGATTTATTTTTATAATATGAGTTATTATTTTCATATTTTGGCTGCAATATTCATGATTCAAACGGATAACTCCAAAATATCGAATCTTCAAGACAAGCTAATAACTATATGTGAGCTAGAGGTCAAACTATCAATATGTTGTATGGAATCAGATTAATTGAGATGGAATTATAGGTATTCCTAAATGCATTTTATCTAAACATTTTCTTCCTTATCTTACTTTTTTATTTTTCTAATTCAAGTTAAATTTTCTTGTTAAGTAAAATGCATCACACTTTAGATCTGCGAATGTTTTCTATCATATTTAGATTATTTACACGCGGTGGCATTCAAAGATTGTGATTTTACATGCTATCATACAATCATTGATTTCCATTCAATAAGAAGTCAAAGCATGATAAAAATAATTTCATTTGCCTGTTGACTTCAAAATGATTCATGTAAATCATACCCTAAAATTCGAGTATAATCTCTGAAATTCATTTTTGATGAACGAAACCTAGTTTCTTCTGCCTTTCGGCAATCCATACTGTTCCGAATTTCTTTATGCCAAAACGCGTATGCATTATTTTCTTATATCTCACTAACCTGTTGTGTTAGGAACTGATGCATATGTTAACTCTGTCGTGGTTTAAAATCCTTGTGTTGATTTTGGTTTGAAGTTTGGAAGAATAGGTGTCAGGTAAGGTGTCTTCTTCTTTACTCGATCATGGCACAAAATTACGAGATCCGTCACCAATAGCCATCGTGTTGATTTAGAGAACCACGTTATTAAATACTCACTCGCATACATCTCGCCAATGTCATATATTTCAATTTGGGACACAAGTATGTACTTGCTCTTACCATTCATCATTACTTTAAATTTAAGAAAAAAAATGTTATATAAATAGTTTGAATGTGAGAAAAGACAATTTTTTACTAAGGAAATACTTCAAGGACCATTTAATCTTAACTGTATTATCAACTGTATTTGCGGAATTTTCTACAAACAATCCGCTAAAGGTTCATGAAGTGCAGGTGAAACGAAAGATGGTTGATTGGTTGAACCTTTTTATTGACACTTTGATAGTTTTGGGTCGAATTACGTCAAACCTTTTAGTTTACTAATTATCAGGTGCATAATGCAAATTGTATCAAAAGTATATTTGTGATTCAGATATAGGTATAAAAACATAAAGCTATATAAGAAAAATAAAATTTTAGAATTATATAATAACACGGGATAGCTGTAAAACATTGAAGTTAAGGGTAGTTATATTTATTTACGACATACTTTCGATCAATTCTATTGTCTATTATAGAGAATCGTACCACTTAATTCCGAAACATAGCCAAGGGCCGAATGCTTCCTATGGGCTCTAGCATCTTACTCTCCAAACTTCTGCATGTCGCCACCTTGAGGAATTTAAAATTTGAATGGATTTAGAATAACCTCTATACATGGCGGCACTTCTGTGCTACCATGATTAAAATATACGACTCAACAGAAATAATGCCCAGCTCTAGTGGACCATCATTACACATATCAAATTTACTGATTACATCATTACATACTGAGCAAAAAATCGTTTCTAGTGTAACAATCAAACAGATCATTGTTTAGACGAATGGGTTCAGAATTATTCCTGAAGGGTATAAATAGAATTAAAAATTTAATATCAATTTGAAAATCATTGGAAATGGAATAAAGAAATATTCGTTATGTTCTATAGTTAGATAGTTCATATTATTTGCTTATAAAACAGCACTCCGTCAGTTTCAATGTCATTGCAACATCCATTGATGTAGTCTATATTTGTTGAATGTTTCAAAATATATCTTTCCTTTAACTAAAAATTTGATATTTGAAACATATTTTGGAGACCACGCCTTTTCAAATTATACAACTCAATGTAATATCCAATAGTGATGTATGAAGATATTGATCCCCAAGTGTCTCAGTCTGGGAAGGGTCTGTGTTGTTGACTTTTTTATTGCTTAAGTAACTAATCTTATGGCATCTAGTTGAGTTGGAAATCCTAAGTTGCAAATATTGTTATTACGTTTCCCCCATTATACTTATTAATTTACCTCTAGTGTGAGTAGGATGCTTCAAAAGCAAACAAACAGCAGCAAACGTTGGTCTAAGTGTCGAAGTGGAACAAAGTTTTCAAATATTTATTTTTTAGGTAAATCTGAAAAAATATTTATATTTATATGTAACAAAATTAATGTTTAAGATATCCGACTACGTTCGGAACAGAGTATTTAAACAAGCGCATAAATAGATGGTTTTCATGATATTTACTGTCACTTTGGTTGGAAGACATGTATAAAATTGTTTTAAGGACATTATGACAAAAAAAAACGTTCTTTAAATACAATATTTTGCAAAAAAGTAGCTTAGAATAACCTTTTTTTCAAAATATTCTCCTTTATAAAAAATGCTTCTAAAATAATAATATTTTGCTTATATAAAATAAATACTTTTCTTCAGAGAGTCTGAACTAGTTTTTTTTTAAACATTCACATTATTTTCAGAGTTACATCCAATTGAAATAATTATCGGCGGTTTTTTCTTACAATTTCTCCCCTCTGTTGCCGTAAAAAATGGATAAACCCACTTCTAAGTTATATATTTCAAAAATTCTAGTGGAGACTCTGTACAGATGTCTGAGCTATATACAGGCAAAATATTAGTATAAAAGAAGCATTTTTTTGCATTATGCATCATTGCATTAATTTTGGAATATATGAAATAATTTAAGGCCTATATAGTTATAATTTAAGCATATAAAATATATTAAAATATTTTTTGTAAATAGATTTAAATAATTTTGAAAAAAAGAAGAAAATATACAGAAGTATTAGACATTTATATTACAGAAATATTAAACATTTATAGTACAGAAATATTAGACATTTTTTTATATTATAGAAATATTAGACATTTTTTTATATTACAGAAATATTAGACATTTATATTGCAGAAAAATAAGAAATAAACAGTTGAATGGCGTCCTAGCTCAGGTACCTTTCTTGTCACCTGATTGTGGCTCAAAATTATGAGATATTTTGCCAAAAGCCTTCGAGTAGTTGAAAAACCAACGTCAATATTCACTCACTCACACGCCAAAGTATTAGAAATGAAAAAAGCACGCATACAATTTTTACTTGTTCTTTATTTTTAATGACTTCCCACATGCTTTTGCATGCTTGTGAATGTTTTCTTATCGTGATTTTTACTAGAAAGGATAAGAAACTGAAAGTAGCCGACATGGATTTCTACCAAACTACTTTATAAATTTTCTTGCGTTAAAATATGGTGCTTTAAGCCCAGCTGTTCAGCTCAATTTCGATACCATCACGATATCCTGAATAAATTCGAACCCAAGCAAATTTGAATTATTCAAATTACATACCTTTATCGAATTGAATAAATTAAATACAGTTTGCTTATTCTTAGATAATGAACACTCTAATCTCAGAGTTTCATATCGGTGAATTTTAATACTTAATGTAAATATTGATTTCAAATCAAAGATGAACCCTTTTGTGAAATTAATTTGCAAGTTTAGGTTTCCTGTAATTATTTAATCTACAGTTTCACCGATATCTCATTGTATTTGTGGTTGTTTTTTCAAACAAATAAATGTATTAATTTCTTGAAATTACTTTTGACTTAAAGTTAATATTTTGATCTAAAGATTGGAGAATCCGTTTCAAACAGGAATTATTAAAATAATTTCAAAAGGAATTATTAAAAAGAAATTATTAAAATTCCTTTAATTATTAATTTTTAATTTCAAAAGGAATTATTAAAATATTTTAGGTGATATTTTAGTAAAAATATATGTTAATTATATGCATTCTTATTTTTTTATAGGCAAAAATAAAAGAATATAATAGTTAAATTTTTTAGGACTCTTTGAGTTCATTAATTTCATTCATAATTTAAAATCTTCAGTTAATTACATGGATAATTATTTACCATAATTTACTTAATTAAAATACCTCCCGTACCTCTATATGTTATGCTGTTCTATATTAAATCCTATTGTTAGTGATCAGATTTAATTCAAATATTGTTTGTATGAGAAGTGTCTTACGAGGAACATATTTGAAGAGTCAGATATAGTTTTTTTTATTTTTATATATTGCACTATTTTATAGGTATTATATATTTATACAAGATTTTATTAAAGGGAATTTTTTTTAAAAAATAAGAAAAGTAATCAAGAGGGAGAGAAGGCATATGCCCTTTTACAAAATCAACTAATTTAGCATTAGCTTAGGTTCTCTTGATTTTGATTAAGAATGTTTTTTTTCTGTTTTTCAACCATAATACATTGTTACATTTTTGTTGTTCAACAGACTACTTGATAGAAAAATTTAAATTTATTTTAAATCTTAACTACAACAATAAAAATAAAGTTATTAAATCTTTTGTTTTCCATTTGCATTCAAAATTAGTTTTAAGGAGGCATAGTACCTTGCGCGAAAAAAAAACGTTCGTTGTCATATACATGTTACATTTCATCATAAGTTAAACAGTTTTGCTAATTTTGATCTGAATTTTATATATTATCTATAACAATATATAAACTTAAAGAAAACTAGAGAAATTTTGTTCTTTAATAAATAAAAAAATTTAAAAAGAAGATAAATATATATACCAAATTTAGAAAAAAAATACTTACCTTCTTTTCCCGCATGATAATTTTAAATTATACACTTTAGGATCTCAATTTTCCATTAAATTCAAGCTAAATGTAACCTTTATTCTGTATACCATTTAATTGAAAAATATCTTATATTTTAATATTTTTTAAAATTAAAAAATTCATAAAAATATTTTTTTTAATTTCAATTTTTATACAGTTGTAAATCAAAATGTATTAAACCATAAAACATAATTACGGCATACAGAATAAAGATCTATGACTATAATATGTATGCCTGTTTTTGTAGCTCTAGAGTAAAAACTTTTTTACAATCTTTCGGGAAAGTGTAAAAAATTGAAACTGAGAAAATCAAGTTTAAAGTTTGACATTTCAATATATCAAATAAAACTTAATACATAATATTTAAAATGATCCTGTGCTTCATATGTAGGATCTTCTAGTTTCTGAAAAATGCTCATTCGTGGCTTTTTTTCTCATTCTGCTGGACCAACGGGCCTCTAATGTATATGTTCTTGATTTAATTTCGTCCTTTTTTTATGCGTGCATAATTGGCCTTAAACGCAGTGGTAATAGTAAAATGTCCTGTTTTAAATCCAAGAGCTTTCATTATCCTTATACGGCCCGTCATTCCCTCATTAAACATCACTATAGCCTCATTTACAGCTATGTCTACAATATTTTTAGATGAACCACACACACACACAGAAGTTTTGGGGCAGTACTTCCAAACAGTCGAGTTGAACGACTCATTAGCGTTTTGTGTTTTACCCCCCACACATTTTTCAGCAATTTTGGTGCAGCAGATAGTTCTGCTATTATAGGCTTTATTTCATGTATTATGGCAATTGGCACAATATTTTTATGTTTGAATAAAGAAGCACTATTTGTAGCAACTGCCTTTTGATATTTGCACCACGAAGTAACACCAATTGGGCAGAAGTGATGCACAGGTTTCTCATCAGTGGACCTATAATGACAATAAATTGCCCATATGGCCTGACGCATATCACTAACGGAGCTGTTATTCTGTCTACTAGCATTGCCATAATAGGTGGTAATTGTATCAATTAGCGTATCAGTCAGACGATTTTTACCGCTGATACTCTTACCGTCTAATAATTTTTTGCCACGATTCATTGTTTTTAACCCTCTGAGTGGTTAGCTTCCTCCTGAAAAGTTATTCCGAAAGCGTTTACTCTTATTTTGCCATTCGCTTTAAAAATGCAGCAGACTTCTTTCAATTCCCCCTTTTAAAACTTGGAAGGTCGAACGGGGACAATTTTATGACTCAGTTCGGTCTCTTTGTAAAGTAAGAACCAAGAGATCAATCGTTTACAGCTAGCTGTGAAGTTGCCTTGGGCAATCTTGTTTGAAAGTTGTAGTGCAACTGGGTCGTTCCCCCTATATGTTTAGTCACAGTAAAATTAAAACAAAATGAAGGGTGGAAAAAAAGGAAATAAATAGTGTGTTAGAAGTTGAAAAATAATTATATTTTCTTCAAACAAAATTTATTTTTCTGTCATTTTTTAATATATATATATATATATATATATATATATATATATATATATATATATATATATATATATATATATATATATATATATTTATATATTGCAATTTGAACCAGAAAAAGCATCCTGTATTCATTTTTGAATATGAGAGTAAGGAAAAGTGCTCACTTTCCTGTTTTTTTAAAAAGTAATGAGGTAAAAAGAGCGAAGAACCTATCTCTTTTTTTAAACAATAAGACAATAAATGGCGCATACGGTGATATCCATACGATGATTATATTTATGAAATAAAACCGATCTTTCTCTAATCAATTATATTTTTTATTTAAAATAACATAAAAAGATTTCAATACTTTTAATTTATTTTAATTAAAATCACATAAAAGATATTCTTATGTTAACTGAATATTTTTCGGAAAAAATCTAAATTTTCATTCCTAGTGTTCTCCTTTTCGAACTTCTTGTATTAAATAAAAATTTCTTTTCTACATCGGAATTTGTGATGGACATAACACACATTCAGTCAATAATTTTTAATTTAAATGGGGGATATACTTCTTCAAATGCGCATGGCAGTACTTCTAACCATATTCTACTCAAGTTTAATTTCTTATCTTTCTGTTTCTTTTATTACAAGGAAAAATGTCACACATCGATAACTACATTTTCACTCAGTTCAGTCATTACAAATTGTATTGTGAGAAAAGTTCTCCCTAATTAATCTTGTCTTTCAAAACAGTACACTTAAAGCAATTTTGTTCAGTGAAGTTAACCGACAGTTCCTCAATGTATCCATACTAAATTTTAAAATCAATTTTAACATTTTGAAATGTATCCTGTATTAAATTTTTTGAGTATACACAAATATTTCCTGCTGTATGGAAGACATAGTATGATATGTGGTGTGTGGTTTTGAAAGAATGTTTTCGTACGTGTAGACTATTTTTTAAAATTTAAATATCACTAAAGCTGATCATATAACTGCAAATGAAACTTATTTTAATGTGTGCTGGTATCAAAATAAAACACTTTACAATATTAAACAGCCTATGGGTTAATATTCAATATCAAACTATTCGCAAAATGGCTTACAACTTCTATTCAAATTGTAAAGAAACTGAAATATAAATATATCTTACTGCAGTCAAAAATATTCATAATATGTAAATATCCTATTCCTCCACTTATTTCAGTACATTTTAAAAACTGTAGCTGAATGCAATTTTTTATATTTATAAATGAGGCATAAAAGCTCACACAGTCGTAAAAATGTCTATCATTTTTAAATATACTATTATAAAACGTATATGGATGGTAAGATCAGTTCTAAAATCCTAAAAGCTTTTAGAGGAACAAAAAACATGTAATTTTGGATTGATCAAAATTTTAATCTAATACACAAATATACATGTTATTAAGGAAATACATTTGAAAAATCAAACTTCCTTCTGAAATAAACGTAATTCAAAGAAAAATTTTAATTGCAAATGAGTGGAAATACATGTTTATCTAAGGGATATCCGCAAAGTGAGGCAATCCTCAAACTTAAAACTCAAACTCAGTGGCACAACAATCCATGAAGGCCAGGAACTACTATGCCCAGCCCAATATACGTGACCATTGGGTACTGAGGTGCATGAACAGATGTCCCGATTTGGTTCTCTGTCTGAAGAGAGACCTTCAGTGTCTAAGACCCCAAGCAAGCTTGGTCCTCATTTATCGACCCAATGTAGCGGGGATGAAAGGCAGAATAGACTTTGCCCAGCCCGTTAATAGAACCCAAGACCTGTGGTGTGGAAGCACGATACACTACCACTTGACCCTATATAGTGAAAAATAAAACTTAATGTTAGAATCTTATATAATTCCTTAATGAATGAGGGAGTCCAAACTTTTTTTTCATGTAAACTGTTTAGACGGAAATGGTTAATTATGAACATTTCACAAGTTGCATAAACTAAAATTAACTGTTATAGTTTAGATAAGTTTTTAAGAGTGCAAAAAGTGTATTTTGGCTGCACAAATTAATTTTAAAAGGAATACGGTTACGAAAAAGTAGTACAAATCTATATAAAGTATTGTTGGTTACCTAAGATATTGTAAAACACAACAAAGTATTCGGAGCCAATTCCACAATTCATTGTTATAAAAATGTATGGAAAATTACAAGACTTAGTTTTTGCATTTGTAATTTATATATTTTTTTACTGAGAACTTTAAAAGCTAGAGCGGCATCCATCAAAACCCTCTCTGTTTTTCCAGATTGCCCCTGACTAAGCAGACTGCATTTTTCATGTATTTTAGATGGTCGTTTTATATTTTCTACATCAATATCTTAATGTCTGAATATAAAATTACATAAAATTCTTGATATTCGCATCAATGACCATTATAATTTTATTAGTATATGAATGTGTCGTCAAACGATTACATGACTTTTATTAAAATATTATTTTAACCATTAAATTAATGTTAAGTATAACATAACGCACACAAATTTTCTGAACTTTAAAATAAGTATTTCGAAAACTACTTCAGATATACTCAAAATTTTTCATTCCTACGCTTTAGGTTGTCAGTTTTGCTTCTATGTAAAACTTTATTGTATATTCATCAATTTTTTTAGTATATTTTTTTGCTGTTAGCATGCAGGTTTCAACTGAATTGTATGAAATTTTCGAAATATATTAAAAAATACTAAAGAAGCTATATAATAAAAATTTGAAATTTATATTATACTCAAAGAGTTGCTAGAACTTATGGTAAATAATATTTAACTGCGCGATACATTTTTTTTTCGAAATTTCAAATGGAATTTCTAACATAAATTTTCTAGCTTTATACGGTCGAGATTTCAAAAAAATATCCAGATTATTATTACTTATTCAGTTAGCCTTTAAAAAAGATAAATGTTGAGGTATTTTGCATAAATAAATATTTTTGAATAATAATTCGAATGTTTTTGAATATCTCGAATTTAAAATTGATTTTTATGTTTATTTATATGCATAAATGTCTACTGTAAATGTTTCCGTATATTTTTGATTACCATTTATTCAAACATTCAAGTTATAAAAAAAATGTTTTAAAGTCTTAATTCATGTTATTTTTTATGTAAACTGAAGTTCGAGCACTTAAAATTCAAATATAATTCGGTGTATTTTAATAATGTATAACTAGGCACTGTACGTAAACTTCCCTGAACACTTGGGCTTTGAAATCTAAAAAAAAAAAAAAAAAAAAATAATAAATCTTAATTAGTTTTTTTTTTCGTTATTATTTTTATCAAAGTGTAAGAAAATGTTTAAAATGATTTGATGAAGTTTAAATTTATTCATTTTTAGTGGTTGGAAAGTTGAAAAAATTCCAAATTTTAAAGTGTTTGGTGTTTTATGATTTTTTTTGGAATCTTATAATGAAATAATCATGTTTCAAAAACTGAAAGCATTGATTAAGATAAGAAAAATGAAGCAGAAGAATATATTTTAAAAAAGATATATAATTTGTCTAACTATATATAAAATAGCAGATTACCCTGACACGCCCCAACTTGTTACAATTTAAAATTAATATGAAACGAAAAGGGAATTGTAACATATTTTACTTATGCGTTGGGACTTTTCAAAACTTTTAAAATACAAGCTATCAAACAAACACTTCCTAGGGTCTTAAGAAATTTTCCCCCGATTTCTTACGATTGCTCCAGGGTCAAACACGGAGTTCCCTGCGAGGCATAAAACTTCCTATCAGTGTCCTGCTGTGTTGCTTCCACCGTCCCTAATTATCTTTCAAGATGTTAAACCTTTAAAAGTGGGAAATGATTTCAGAAAAGTACAGCTAATCCGCTTTTGAAAATGTTACTTGAAAGCAAAAAAACCCGTGCAGTGCATTTTTGAAGTATTTTTACAATGATGAAATTTTCCGTGCTAACCGCTTGGAGGGTTAATTTTTGCAGTCTAACACCCATTCCCATTTGTAAGTGGCGAACACATTCAACTTTTTCGATAGAATATGGTCCTGTCCTTTGAAGCTCTGGGAAGGATTTTGTGTCCCCATCGCCGATATACTTAATATATTTCACATTTCGTTGCGGCACCGATCTTTGAAATATCTCCTTCATCCCGTCTACTTCCATTTTACTGGAAGAACCAATATGGTTCTTTACACAGTGTGGTTGATATTTCAATTTCCACTTTTAATATGAATGTCCAGATTTTGGTCCTTGCCGTTTTTCACATCCTTTACAATATGAAGAGAGAACAGCAACATCAATCACTTTCCCTGTAACATCTCCAATGACACTACACACACCAATACGTGAAGTGTGTTCATGTGTTTTCCACATACCGTCACCACTGACACATATTTCGTTACTTCCGGAAGCTGATACTTCTTCTTTCGCAGCATTTTTCAGGGAGTCGTCTGCTACTTCACGACTGGCCAAATGTATTTTTCACAGTATCCTTTCGTATGACTTTTGTGATACTGGTGGTGGCAAATCCATTGCTTTGCAAAAATTCTTTTTTCCACAAAAACCTAGTCCTACTGTGCGTATAGCATAGGTTATCCGTGTATTTACTTCATAGTTCTTACTTGAAGCAATAACTGAGGAACTTTTAAAAGTGGTCAATGTACTGCATGAGTAGCATTCAACATTAAACTCAGACACCAATCCATACAAAATCTTTTCTTTCATAACTGCTTTAGTATTGCAATTAGGACATTTTAAATATTTAGATAGTTCAGATAATATAATATCAATGTTTATCAATCTACATATCCATTAGATTGATTGGAATTCTTACTTCCTTGTCAAGATAATTTTTTTACATAATTTCTTAGCTGAAGCAGATATACAGTCAACATCAAGCGTATCTGATGCTTTGCGAGTGTAATGGTTCGCATGAAAACGCTTTCGTTTTCGGCGATAGTCACTGCCTCTACGTTGAACTTTACTAGACATTTTTTACTAATAAATAAGATGCAAAAAAAACTTTAATCAACAAAAATTTAAAAAGCTTACGAATTACGAGAATAACGAGATAACACTCAATAAAGCAGCAGTAAACAGTATGAAATACAAATGCAAACAAACACTACTTAGAACAAGGGCAGTGCTGAGTTACAAACTTCATTCTCTAATTAAAAATAGATAAAATTAAAAATTAGCAACAACTGGGGAGATAATAATTTAAACAACACCATCGATTTTGAAACCGAAACTAGCGAACATGGTTGGTTAACATTGGGTTTAAATGGACAATCCAGTGCTGACGTTTGACATTTTTATTGCTATTGCCGTAATTTTGGCCCGATTTTGACGCGGTTTGTTTTAAAATGCTCCCAACAGTATGTATTAGTTTTTAAAAATATTTTTGAAAAATTGCTTTTCGCACCCAAGAATTTTTGAAAAATTGACATGCACCCAATACAATTGATATGCACAGAATACAATTTTACAATAGAGATTAAATAAACACCACGAAGTATTTGCTTAATTCTGTACTTGTACAAGTATACACTGGTGTGCAAAAATTAAGGACGAAGTCGAAAAATTAGCATATCAGCTGAACGAAAAGGCAGAGTGGACAGAAAGACCAATCAGGAGATTAAGTAAGGTGATGTACGGTAGCACATGCGCATATATGCAGGTAGACGTAATGGGGGAGTGTCTGAGTAGTATAAAGCATGTTGTCGGTGTAAGATCAGTATTTCTGGCAAAGAGATTGCACACCGTATAGCAGTTAAAATCACATCGAGTTGCTGCCTCAGCGAGAAAGGGCGAATAATCAATCTGTTAGACGACATCTGGATGCTTTTACCCGAGTCGAATCATTGGGAAGTTGGAGGAAGGCCGCAGTGTGACAAGTGTGGCTGCAGAGTTAGGAATTGCTCACAGCATCGTTTCACGACTTTGGAGACAATTTCAAACTACAGGAACAGCTGTCCGGGGGTTCAGTAGTGGTCGTCCACGAGGAACTACACCCGCAGATGATCGGTACATTGTCTTACAGGCCAGAAGAAACAGGCGGCAGAAAGCGGGAGAAATCGCTAGACACACGACACAGGCGACTGGACGACCGATATCGCGTTTTACGGTGGCCAGAAGACTGCACGATGGTGGTCTGTTTGCACGACGCCCTGTAGGGTGTGTACCTTTAACGCCTGCCCATCGGAGAAGGCGTTCTCTGTGGTGCCGGGAACACCGGAATTGGAGAGACAATGAATGGGGACGAGTACTCTTTACAGATGAGAGCAGATGCAGTTTGAGTAGCGATTCTCATCGCATACTCATCTGGAGAGAGCGGGGAAGCCGCAATCATCCCTCGAACATCATTGAAAGGGACAAGTATGGAGGTCGCGGTGTTCTCGTTTGGGGAGGCATCATGCTTGGTAGTCGTACAGACCTTCACATCTTCGACGCAGGTTCAGTCAACGGGACCCGTTATTGTAACGAGATTCTTCTTCCATATGTGCGTCTTTTTAGAGGCGCTATGGGTCTGCAGTTCCTTTTCATGGACGACAATGCCCCATGTCATCGCGCAGTAGCTGCCGAACAGCTCTTAGAGAGTGAGGATATTGAACGTATGGATTGGCCAGCACGATCTCCGGATCTCAATCCCATCGAGCATGTATGGGATTTTCTAGGCAGACGCTTGGCAGCTCGTACCTTACCACCAGTAATGATTCGGGAGCTTCGATTGGCGCTGCAAGACGAATGAGCAGCAATGCCTCAACAACTCATTGACACCCTCATTCTTAGCATGGGCAGACGCTGTGAAACCTACCAGCATGAGCAGACGCTGTGAAACCTGCCAGCATGGGAAGACGCTGTGAAACCTGCCTAGCAGTCAGGAGATCATATCCCGGATGTTTCTTGCTGGACACCCATCACAGGGATGTTTCGGCCTTCCGTCGCATTGCGCTCCATGCTACTTTTTCAATCAAACTTCTTTTTATCCCTCTGATTTTTCTTTTAGTAAGTGTTGCTTACATTACACATGTCCTTACGTATCCTTCGTTACAAAGTTGTAGTATATCCTTGTTATAGCACAACACTCTAACACGTGTTGGTAAGGCGTGTTAAGGAAAAATGATTGTTCAAAGCAGTTTCTCTTTGAAGCCAAACCGATATAATTTATTATATTAGTCTCCTTAAAACATATTTAAAATAACTGAGCATATAATTATCTATTATTATAAATTTTACATCTATAACCTGATATCATATTATGCATATAGTTTGCATAAATTTTAGAAATATAATGTATTAATAATCTCTTGTGCAATAGTATATGACAAATCTTAGTTATTTATACTCTGTCCGAATTGTATTTTAATATCCTAATATAAACGTTTTTCTTATAGCAAATTTATAATAAGAATATGTTTCTGAAATGACTCATCATATATCTCTCTATACTTGTTTAACTTTATTACACTAAATATGACAAATTTGAAATCTATAAAATTTTTAATGGTAGATCTCACACGTATGCACTATAATAAAACTCAAGTACGAGTATATTTCCAATATTGATATGAGGTAATAGTCAAAACTTTTATAAAATATTTATAATGGTAAAAGCTTCAATAAATCATACTTAATTAATCTGTATTAACACGATTTTTTTAAAGTTTATGAATGAGCTCAAAGTTGAATTGTTATAGTCCGAAAGAAATGCATAAGTCCAGGAACTGTTGCTGTATTTTATTTCAATGAACAATCTAGGTATTAAACTCATGCCGTACTTTAAGATAAAATTTTTGTTCCCTTACAATGGTTAAAGATTCTATTATTTTTTCATTGTGGCTATTTTTTTAACTTTCTGTCTTTCTTTCCAATTTTAGATTTATATTTTGAGGGAGTGGTTTTTCTCACCTTTTCCCAGTTTTAGATTTTAAAACTTTGTGTTTCCTTCGCCGATTCAGAAATAAGTTTTTAAAGTTAGGTCTCTTAATTTCCTATTGCTTTTTTTTCTTTTAAAACGTAGGCGTCCTGAGTCATATTTTCTCCGGTTTTAATCGGCGTACACTAAGTCATCACTGATTTTCATTTTGGTAAATATTTGATTTTACCTAAATTATATGCCATGTTTCCGAATACAAACTTAAATTCTTGGAGTTTAAATGGGTTATTTAAAAAAATATATCATTGTATTTAAAAACACGTCGTAAATGCGTTGATTTTTGAAAATATTTTCCTCGTGGTTTGATTTAAGAAATACTTTTTAGTCATTAATAATACCATTTACAATAACCTTCAGGTCAACAGCATAAACATTAAACATTTTCAGTCTCGTCAACCGATTTTACAATTATTATTTTTTTGATGTAATTTCTTCACTAAAACTTCATTCTCCCATTATCTTTCTTTGCACAATTGTAAGCTTTATAACACAATTCTGTTTCATCATCTTTAAGTCATTCTTCCTATTTCGGATCTTTATCTGGTAAGATACTATCCTCTTCAGAAAAACTAGGTTAGTTATTGTTCTTCTTTTGGAGTTTAACTGAAGCCTTTGTAATCTTGAAAATTTCATCTTCAAAATAATTACACGACATAGTATTTTCTATCTCTCTTACGCCTTCTAATTTCGGAATTGAAGTAAAGCTGTGAATTTCGGTGTAATTGGAAAACACTAAAATACTAGCTTCTAATTTCAACTATTTCCTTTTTCTCTTTTGTCTTCTAGTTATTTCTGACACTCTTCCGAGATTATTATGTGTTTAACTATTGCGTAATGAAATCTTACTTACACGTTTTATTACTTAGAATGAGATATCTAAGCTGTTCTCTTTTATGGATTTATTTTTATTAATATAAAACCACTTACTAAAATATTTCAAAAATCACAGATACACAATTATGTTTTTATTTGTATATATGTTTATCTTGCGGAAGTCTTTTGGATTTTGTTACACATGAACAATAATTAACATTATTGATATCTTAAACATTTATATTATGATGTATAATTATAATTTTAATTTTATTCGTTAGAAGGACAGTAATTGCCAAGTTACTCAATATTCATCTTATACTTTTAGTTACCTTAGTTTGTACTTTAGTTTGTACCTTATGCAATCAAATCCTGATTTATTCTCTTAAAATAAGTATTAGTAATAGATTGACATTTTACCAGCAAATAGTTTCTACCACGTTAGAACTTCCACTTTTCTTCTTTGATAGGTTATATGGGAATGGAGAGCTATTTATTCTCTAGTCGAACATAGCAAGATATGGATAAATATATGCTGGTTGCCTAGGCAACATTAACCATACCGGAGAAGGAAAATTAGTGGACTGTATAGTTCTTGTGGACTATTATGAAAATTATAATTTCATCTGAGCTGAGAAATAAGAAATATAAGATTATATATATATATATATATATATATATATATATTAGACCAGACAACGTTGGCAATTGCCGAAGCCGTGGTAATGCGGCAAACTTTATATCCTCTATGATCCGTGATAAAATAGAGGGTGCATTTGTAACGGTGGTGGTTCATCCTTTGCATATTGCTACCTCTCCTTGACTTGAGTTCACGTGGTATTAAAATATCGAGACCAATAAAAAATATCCATGTTCTTAGAATATATATATATATATATATATATATATATATATATATATATATATATATGCAGAGGAAGAGAGAAAGAGAGAGAGGGAGAGGGAGAGAGAGAGAGAGAGAGACATACGGGGTAGCAAAAGTCTGAATTAAAAAAAGACGATAAAATGTTTGCTATTTTAATCTTGCTATTTATAACAGATATTTATTAGTTAACATACAAATTTTTAAAAACTCTCATTTCCTTTACAGTAGAAAATGTTTTAAAACAAAACTATTTATTCATGAGAGATAATTTAATTGGAAATATAAAATTATGGACAATTTATTTTTCAATTCAAAGAAACAGAAATATCATATTATTGTTCAATAAAAGTATTTTTACTAACTTAAGTGTATATATTATGGAGTTAAGATGCAAGTATAAGAAAATATTTATGGATAAATTCGCTTAGTGGTATCATTTTGATTGTATGAATATTCTATATTTTCCCCTTTATGTGCAATATTAATTTTTCTTATTACGAAATGTTTATCATTACAGCATCAAAGATTAAATCATCATGCTCTATAAATAAAAGCAATAAAAAACAATAATGATATCTTCTGATATTTAGGCAAATATTTCTATTTCAGGCTATGCGATTACCCGAAGCAGAGATATTTTTTTTATTAACATAGGTTTATTATTGATAAAGAGCCGCCAAAATTGTATAGGTTATATTATTTTCTTTCTGAAATAAACCTAGTAATATTTCTACTTTTGCATATAATTTCTCACAGTTTATGCAAATGCAGTAAGAAATATTAAGGAGAAAATTAATTTTGATATTTTACATTAAACTCTTACAAACCGTTTTCGTAAACATAAGAAAATTGTGGAGAAGCTTAGATAATTCACACGTAAGAGGCATGATTCCACAAAGATAAATATATGTAATAAATATTGGGGATGTTGCATTTATTTAAAACTTTCGAGAATAAACTTTTTCATATAGTGAGTCCCCCTAAAGCAATAATTAAGTATTGTTGTTCGTCTTTTAATTTATTAGGACCATCAATGGCTACAAGCATTATGGCTACATATGCAAACATGTTTTAAAAATTTTTTACGGAAAACACATAGAATCTTTTTAAAAAGCTGAATTTTAGAAACTAGTGATGTCTCGGTCACTTTGCAAAAATTCCTTTTGGAAAGTAAAAATACAGTCGAACCTTCATATAACGAATCTCTATATTGCGATTTTTTTCTATATAGCGAACCCTTTCCTGGAACCACGAACATTTCACGATTTTCTTCGTAAAATAACCTCCCAATAGAGAAGTTCATTTTCTATATAACGGCCTTTTTCACTTGTGATTCAATTTTTTTCTCCCTATTTTTAAAGTATTTCTGAACATTTCGAGTTATTCGCTCTTTTAGTACATTTTATAATGGTCGTAAATCTTGAACTGGTTTTATTCCTTAACTCACCGCCAGCAATAGAATTATGGGCGTTCATCCAAGAAGTGCAATCTGTAACGCCCATTGTCCAGTTCATTGGAAGCATCTTCGATGTCACCTTTCACCCTCAGGAGAGTCCCATGTCCTCGAACTAGTCTCCCCTCATTTGTACATTGATCAGTCGTACTGGTAACTTCGTTTCTTGCAGTTCTAAAATGTCAAAACGTAAGTGATTTAATATCAAAGAAAAAAAGTGATTCTTCAGGAAGTCGATGAACGCGTCAAGAAACTTTTCTTAATTTTTTTCTTTCTTTTTTTACAGGTAAGATATATAAAATAAATATATAATAATTTACAAAAGGGTGAGTATAATTACTTTTTTAAATATATAGTGTTTTTGAATTTAAAATATTTGTTTTATGTGGTTTTTTTAAAAAAATTTGAAAGATGAACCTCTATACAATGAATTTTCCATATAAAGTACTTTTTTTTTCGGGATTTAACGACTTCGTTATATATAGAGGTGCGACTGTAATTAATAACTAGATTTTTTTTCTATAATTGCTCATTGTTTTAGTAACCAAGTGGTCATTGTCATGAACTCGAGGTCAACTTTACTTCTGCTGAATTGTGAGTTCGAGTCCTAGTATCACTGACTCCCGTACAAGAGCTGATGCACGTTAAATCCTTAAGAATTTAACGTGCATTGGTGTGGTGTACAAAATAATTATTTGGGGGTCAGCTCAGGAGTCTTCTCGTCACTTTGCCAAGGTTCAAAGTTAAATTTTCACCCCCAGAGACAATAATTGAACCTCCAAGTGTAACATTAACAAAACAAAACCTGTATAATTTTTCATGATATATTTTTAGAAGAATGTACATAAAGGATTAAAGAGTTGGTATTTCTAAATAAAATTTTTATAAGTTTTTGCACCTCTAGTTTTCTTACAATTTTTAGATTTCAACATTTATAATTGACCGTTTCAAGTTTAGAAAGTTAATATACATTTATATATATTGTTAGACATTTAAAAAATTAAAAAAAAAAAAAAAACATGTGAAATATTATTTTTCGGATTCGAATCTTTATGGTCTCCTTGTGTTGTTTTTCCAATTCCGTTCCATGATCTCAGTGAAAGTAAGCAAACCGATTCGAACCCGATCTTTTTGCAAGTTTCGTGATTTGTGGTTAGCAGCAACTGCAATGCAAATGGAGCGACTATTTAAACTCGGCTCGTGCTAGTTTTTTAAGGAGAAAGAGAAAGAAAGGAAATATAAGAAGTGAGTTTTAGCACTTAAATAGAGAGCGGCTGGTTGGCTATGCAATTGTATGTAGCATCACTATTTTAAGATGATTAAATTCGATTTTAATATTAGACTGTAAGAAGACGGTTCGAATCAGATGTCTGTTAATGTTGATTTTTTGAACTAAGATTTTATTAGTCAACTTATTGTTTTTGATCACTCCAGTGACGAGCAGATGGACTTTATCCTTGATTATTATTAAAAGTCATTTTTAAGAAACTTCTTTCATCTTCATGCCTCCTCGTCACAAAACTTTTCACAGCTTACTTTGCCAAAGTTTGGGTTAGCTTACCAGGAAGTGTAACATATATATATATATATATATATGAGTGCGTGTGTATGCAACCGTTTCTTTAAAAAATAATTGACAGAAGAAAGATACCTTTATTTTAAGGCTGTTTACTTGGGGAAGTGAATATTGGTATTTTAACTAAATTAACAATTCTCTGAAAACGCGATTAAAATTTATGCAAAATATTTTTAAGCATAAAGCATAGTAGTTTTCGAAAAGATTTCCATATGAGTGATTAAGAGAACGAAAAAGGAGTTAAATTAAAAGTTGTGAACAAAGCATGAGATAATTGAGGGTAATATACGCAGTTAAATTTGCACATGAGATTAAAAAAATTTCAGGATATATTTGTACTAATAATGTAAGCTCAAATTATATGTGTCACATTTACATTGCCTATGTTTAGAATTGTTTTCTTTAAGTACTGACTGTCTGGAGAGACTGTGCCATTTAAAAAACGGTATGATTAAATTCAAACAGTTTATATATGTAAACCTTTTTAAAAAATCCGTATTTCTCTAAATCTTAAGGAAATTAGAATGTAAAATGAAAACGTAATATATGATTACCAGCTTCAGCAGCTTAAGTTAAATGTAGTTTTCAAGTTTAAATTTAAAAACAGCATGCACACACAACTGCTGTTATTAAAGTTTACAATGTATTTTTGCATTCATCATAAATCACTTTACTTTCAACAATTAAGAATACACTAACAATAAACATATTTTTCTATGCTCATTACATTTTAAAAGAGTAAACAATAACATAGAATGAATAAAAATGACAATCAACGTTTTAAATTTGGCATCCTTTTTTTAAAGATAAATAATAATAATAATAATAAAAAATAAAATAATAATAAAATTTTACAGAAATTCAGCGAATCTTTATTGAAGCTATTAATCGGAGAGTAAATGCTTAAATATTTATTAGAAAAATAATGTATTTTCAATACATATAGGAATATGCATGTAAATTTAGAATAAGTAACTATTCTTGAAAAATAATTTTTTTAAAAAAAAACTAACGTGCATTATATAACTACGTAAATAGCTACGCTTTATTGACATAAAGTTGCTAAAACGAAAAATTATTGATTAAAAATATGAAGAAAACTCAAAAGTTAACATTTATGTAATTTTCTGTTAACATTTTCGGATTATCTAGAGACAATAATTCAAAAGTATATAAAGGACATTATGGAGCTTTTTCGCACGGTCTTTTTTACACGATTTTCAAATTACACGGAACATATTTTTTACACAAATTTTTTGTTTTAATACAAATTCCCCCCTCCCCCCCAAAAAATGGGAGAACTTGTGCCTTTTGGATGAGGACGATTTAAGCATGTGTATCATAATAAAGAAGTTGATGCTAATGAAGACGAAGATGAAGTTTAGCTATTGACCGATAATTTGATTAGTTAATTAAAATTTGCTACAAGTATGGAACAACATTTTATCACATGATCCTGACATAGAGCATGCATTGAAATTTCTACCTACCGGACAATCTGGCATATAACGTGCCCTTTTAACACAAAAAGTAAGATCGAAATTTTCGGGTGCACGTTATACACCGCATATAGAAATGATGTTCAAAAAGAAAAAAAAAAATCAACAAAGATCGGAATACTGTTTATTTAAAAGAAATGCCATGCCTTATGAACTGAAAGGGTTGCTTTTCTAGAAGTATACTACTTTTTTAAAAATTCTTTGGATAATACCTCGAATAAATTACTTAAACACATAATACAATTGACAACGTACATTGCAGGTTCCTGCGTAAAAAAGGGAATGCACGTTTCAGGCAGATACACCTTAGAATTTAGAAATGCCGCTTGAAAGTATAGGTGTGCATTATACGACGTATTTTACGGTAACATTGTGTAGCAGGATATCAAGACATATGTAACGAACTTGAGAAAATTTACAGATGATAGCATTTTTTATCCAGTTCGTCATAAACGCGTACACTTGTTATGAAGCAGTGACGAATAATTGTTAGTGGATTTATTTCTAATTTCAATTTGGTTTTTTATATGTTTAATGTATATATAGATTGGATTTTCACTGTACTATATTTTTAATTTTTCTTTTTTTGTGACAAAAATGAATTGTTTTTGTTTTATAAAAGTGCAACATGAATTTTATTTTTACTTTTTTGTACGGTTATCAGGGGAAAATATTTAAAGATATTTTAATTTAACACCAGTTTTCACAATTATGGAACATATCCCCAAATTTATCATACATCGCATGTATTTTTATATGCATTATACTTGGCACGTGCGGATCAGATGTCGCATGTTATTGCATGGTTTTCTGAGGAAGTGTAAAAGAAAAAGAGTTGTGTCCACAAACATTTTGTTAATTTATTTCATTTTTTGAATTTTAAAGACTTATCAAAACATTTTGAACAGCAACGTGTCAAAACTAGCAATAACGTAACATATGCATATATTAAATTAAATGAATTTAATTGAACTGTGATTGAACTGAAATTGATTTTTTATTGATGAGGCGATCATAAGGCAAAAATTATTTATTTGCTTCCAGTGTTATTACTTTGAAAAATAGTAAAAGTAAATTTAAAAAAAGTAATAATTTATTGTTGAAGAGGCATACTAAATTAGAGAGGGAGAGAGAGAAATATTACTTTTCTATAATTTTCCGCCATTATTTTTAATTAAAAATGTACATCATTATTAGAATTAGAAAAATTGTAAGCCGCCCCATCCGGTATAGTGACTAGTGATTCTAACTGCTTTGGAGTTGGGTCTGGATTAAAATCTCGGAGAAGGCATGTACGTTTGTAAATGTATAGCACCTTTACGGCATGATGGTATTCTAAATAGCCATCAAGTCACAAGTTCTCTCGTGTGGTTGGTGGATGGAAAGGGAAGAGTGGTGGGAGGCCCCTGACTACCCCTGGGTGATTCTTCCTCAAAATTCTGTTGGAACCGAGGCAAATCGTACTATCTGTTTATGGTGCCTCAAAGCTACGCTAACTATAGGCAAGCATCTAACTCTGTGTCGCGATGAATTTCTTGAACCTTAATATGATACTGTTAGCCAGGTGGCATAAGAAACAAAACCAGCAATCAAATAATTGTGAACCTAGTAATTAACTAACAATTCAGAGTTTTAAAAAAAGTAAATCATTTAAAAAGCAATAACGTATAATTTCAAAGTTTAAACTATTACTTAATCAAACCGATTTAGTCTATACCCTTGAAATAACCATTACTTACATGTATCTAATTAAAGGATGTTTTATAACTTTTTTTTGTACTTTATTCTGACAAATGCATGTATATTATGATGTATTTGGAGTATTGTAATTTTTTAAAATATTTTTGAAGAACAAGCCTTATATATGTATATTTAATCAAATAAAATTCAAAGTGATGCTTTAAACATACAACTGCCTTTTTTTCTTTTAAAATGTTTTAATTTAAGGTATTCTGGAAGCTATTTTCAAATACATAAAAATTAAAACAGAAAAAAAGCATATGACACTCAGATTTTGCCATTAATATATATATTACTTTTGTATATGTTCTGTATTACAGTAGAAGTGTTTTAACCTATAGATTTATAACAAACACAATCACTGTTTTATTACAAAATTATAATTCTTTATGTGAATATAATCACTGTTTTCTTAAGCAATTTCATTTAATAACTAAGATAAAGTTCTCAAGTTTTTGTAAAAGTTAAAATAACTGTTATCATGAAGGTCATTTCAAAAAGGAATAGCAAAGTAATACCTCAAAATTGAAAAATTGAGAATTTGTTCATTTACTATTTGTACAGAGAGTTGTTATGTAATTTTTCGCCAATTTTTACCCATTTCATCCCATTTTATTAATAATAATTTATTTTTCTCTTTTTAATGTTTGCCTTTTCTACTTAACATATACTAAATACATCTCAGAACCACAGAACATCTCCATATCTCCATTTTTTTAAAAAAGTTGTAGCAAGTAGCCGGATACCTTAATTAATGAAATGTCAATGAATATTTATATGTTTATACGATTATTTTCTACTGTTAGAACACTGTAATAAATATCCATACATTTAAAAAAAGAAATAAAGGATGCTAACTACAGAAAATTGAATTTAAGACAATGAAACAAATTGCTCATTGAAGATACACATATTTAACGTTCTTCCAGTTTTCAGAAGATTATACAAAACAGGTGTAAATATCAATAAAGAAACGCTGCTCTCCTAAAACGTTGAAATATCATTGCGGCAAACACTACCAAAAATAGTTCTGCAAAACATCAGGCATTTGATACAATTGGAAGCCATGAGAAGAAGTGGGGGCAAAATTCTGTTAGTCCTAAATAAGTCTGAGGAGACAGCTAGTGTGACATTAATGATCGCGCCAAGAAAGTTATGTCTTGCATCCACATCTAAAGTGAAAAATTCTGCGTTCCATTTGGAGCTGTATTTGGAAAGTTTGGAAAAATATATAATAACACGTGGCGTGTAGAATACATAAAGATAAAACAGAAAGTTAAAGAAAAAAAGTTCTCCCTTCTTTTATAAACTTTAATAAATCCATAACTCATGAGTGAATCAATATTCGTAAAAGAAAAAAAATGGTGGAGGGGGGTAAATACTGTAAGACAAGTTTCAGAGATTAATGTAGCATTCGCGGAACAATTTGTTTTCTTTGTTTCATGTAATTTTCGTTTGTTGTGAAATTTAGAAATATTTTGAAGTATGAAAGCCTCATTAAAAAAAAGCGTATATTATTATTTTAGGTTCAAAGAAGATGATATAATTATTTTAGAAGTAACTTAAGACGAAACACAATTGGGTTGTAAAAAATACTTGAACTTTATATTCTAAAATTAGAACTGAATCTATAAAATTTATCATCTAATTCTGCGCAAAAATTACTATTAAACAAGTTATATAACTTTTTTTTTAATTTTTAAAGAATAAGCCATTTCTGCATTTTTTAAATTTGATTGCTTCACAAAGGAAGGTGTGCATTTATTGGTTAAAGATCTAATTATAGCATTATTAATGTATTAAAGTACTAAAATCCTATATCGATAAAAAAATTTATTAAGAAAATTTGTAGTGTGGAAAAAACTTTTATTGATGCTTATATAATGCGTATTTCACCAAGGCATTTATTATTTCTATATTCGAAGACATTTTAAGGCTATACACTTTCAACCCAATTTTAAATTTACTCAGTTACTTACTGGGCATGACAACTGTAAAGCATTTTTGAAATGCTTCAATTTGTCACCTACTGGCCAGTGTTCTTGCTCCAGTCACATAGTCCAGAATGTCAAACATCTGATATTTGCTTGCACTAAACTAACTTCCAAAAGACGTACATGAATTAATTACCTGCAAAATAACAGTATAGCGTAGCTTCCTCTCTCTATCTTTGTTCTGGGAAAATCATATTTTACAACATTTTATGCATACATTAAAAGCTATTTTTCCCCATATTACTTAGATTGTAAACTGTGTGTGTTTGTTAACATTTATTGTACTTATGTATATATATATATATATATATATATATATATATATGTATGTATATGGGCATATGTACGCATTTACATATATATATATATATATATATATATATATATATATATATATATATATATATATATATAAATATTCGTGTGTATATATGCTTTATGTATTTGATTTTTTAAACTCTTATTACGATCATATTTCCCAATCTTCCTCATTGTATAATTTTAATCACTGAATGTCTCCATTTGCTAGTTATAAGTCTTGTATTTGCTTTGTTTTTGTTGTATTTGCATCCATTCTTGCCCCCTCCCCTTTGATTCCCATTTGTGCTTGTATCTTTCTTTTTGAAACTTCCTACTACAATTGACTTACGTTTGTAAGCATTGTGTTATACTTCTCGTCACACAAGAAGTCTACCTTGAGACTCAAAAAAAATTACTTAATATTTTTTAGATAATTTTCATCTGAGAAGATACAAGTAGTAACCGGAAATTTGAGCTAAGAGTCGAAAAGCACGAATCAAACAAACTTCAATGTCTTTTTAAGGGAGAAAGAACTATTTTTATCAAATGCATAATCAATATTTCTGTATTTCAATTGAACTCAACATCAAAATATAGATATTTTAATAACACTTTACAAGTTGAGGTATCTTCTCATGATTTATCCCTCTAGTGAAGCATCTTAGTAATACAAAAGTCCCTATTTATTCAGATAGCCTTTATTCCATTATTTTTCGTCTTTCTACTTAATCCCAATACATAAATTCAATTAAAAACCAATTTATATATGTTAGAGATTTTTTTAATAATGTATACATTAAAACAAATAGTAATGATTTTAACAGCGACATCTTTCATTATTGAGCAAAATTATGAACTTCTAATGGATCAAAGAGGAATGCTTCTGACCATCATTCCTGCATTAAATTCCTCTTAAGCTATAAACTTCTTAATGAATGTCAGGGGTACTGGTCTATCAGCATCCCTATCTATTGAGGGCTAAAGCTACTTACTCAGGAATATAATTCAAATATTAATCTATGTTTAAGATTAGTTACGTTATTATTAATTAATCATGACCAGCTTGCCTCATATTTACATAGATTTAAATTAAGAACTAATCCTATTTATCCTTGTAGCTCCGTTGGCTATACTGATCATTACCTTGCATATTATGAATTAACAAAAGATTATCATTTAATGAATTCCATATCTTTTTCAAGAGCTTTCGTGTAAGAATCTAACAAACAACTGAAGAAGTCTGAACTAATTATACAGATTAAACTAGTTGATAAAATTTCTGGTCAATTATAACAAATGGTGCTTCACTCATCCATACTATTAGGTAACCTCAGTTTCACAAAGTAAATAAATAGAGAGAGAGAGAGAGAGAAATTGAACATGTAGGTTAAAAATAAAAGAATATACGTATTATAAATTTGCCCTGATTTATTTTAAATTTATAAAATAGGATTAAAGTGATTCAAAGATACTTGATAATTTCAGTATAATTCATAAAAATGAAATAATACGCAGCACTAAACAGAACAAAGCACATTTTGTGAATTATTTTAAATTTTAATCTAAATTTATTTTTCAAACGGAAAGGTTACTTCCGAAAAAATTATACAATTTAACATTTCTGTGAATTTATTCCTTAAAAAATTTTTCCCATTTGGTCTTTTTAGTTAAATATGTACGAAAATGTATATTTTTTAATCTTGTAGTCTTAAACTTAGGACAAATTACGAAAACGAATCTATCTTTCTTGGCATACCACTTGCGACTTTGAGGCTAAATTCTGTTTAATTTCTAGCAGCCGTAGTCTCAGAGGAAAATGTTTACAGAATCAGGAATTTCAGCTTACCGTAGCATTTATAAATTCCTTTTTTCCACAGTATATTAGTATCTCTTTTTCCTTAAATTAAAATTATAATTGTATTTTTTCTGAAAAATGCATGTCTAATAAATGTCTTGAGTGAAAGTTATTTCAAAAGGGGTATAATTTTGCGTATAATGCAAATAGCTTAGCTTTCGTATCACTACTGTTGAAATGTTTTGTATATAATCCTCAAAAATATATTTAAAAGTTTGAACTAAAATTATCCTTCTATGTATATCAATTGATTTACTAAGTATTCATTCAAATAAGATAAAATTTTATACGATGTGTTTTAATATAATGAAACCTTAGTTATAACAATTAACTCCTTGGCTAGTTTGCCCGTACACCGTATGGGCTACCAAAAGCTAGCCACAACCGGTTTATCCGTACGGTGTGCAGACATTGATATTTCTTCTTTTTATCTTAGATTTGCGCATATTTTTAATTTTTATAACGAGATTATTACTACTAGTGTTTTTAAGCAATGCTGTTTATCCCTGCTAATGAAATACTTTTCATCCTCAATTTTCTTTATGGTGAAGGAGAAAATTTTTCATTGAGTCTAGAATTAAGAATCTTGAAAATATTAAATAAAAAACAGGGATTGACAAAGCACTGTGCAAATTTTTGATTAAGAAGAAATGGGAGCAGAAAAAAAATCAAAAAGCTGAAATTATCTCTGTCCCCATTGAAATGTAAGACTTAGATTACGCTATGCTTCAAATTATGTGTGCATATATAAAGAGTGTTATTTTTCCAGGTATAGAAGTTTAAGTTGGCATTACCTTCCAAGATGGAGACCAATTTAACAGCTGCCAAGTGATTTATTCTGAGTTTGGTTTGGCAATTCATCAAAACGATCATCAAGCAAGGCGTAGATTCGTCGAATGGGCCAAAAACGAGATTGCCGTTGTTCCCGATTTTCATAAGCGAATTTTGTTTATTGATGAAGCGCACTTCTGGTTGAATGGCTACGTCAACAAACAAAATTGCCGCATTTGGAGTGAAGCTAATTCACAAGTGTATGTCGAAACACCGTTACATCAAGAAAAACTGACTGTTTGGTGTGCTTTATGGGCTGATGGAATCCTTCTTCAAAAACGATGAAGGCCACAACGTTACAGTCAATGGTGATCGGTATAGAGCCATAATTACTAACTTTTTAATTCCTGAATTGAACAATCGTGATGTTCAGGAGCTGTGGTTCCAACAAGACGGCGCAACATGTCACACAGCTCGTACCACAATCGATTTATTGAAAGACACGTTTGGTGACCGCCTAATTTTACGTTTTGGACCTGTGAATTGGCCTCCAAGATCTTGTGATTTAACACCGCTAGACTATTTTCTGTGGGGCTATGTAAAGTCATTGGTCTATGCGGATAAGCCACAAACGCTTGACCATTTGGAAGACAACATTCGCCGAGTTATTGCTAATATACGGCCACAAATGTTGGAAAAAGTCATCGAAAATTGGACGTCGAGATTGGAATACATCCGAGCCAGCCGTGGCAGTCCTATGCCAGAAATCATATTTAAAATGTAATGCCACAAGATTATCTTCCGAATAAAAAAAATTCATGTCAATCGAATAATACATCGTTTTTTATTGCAATTTAAAGTTCTATACCTCTAAAAAAAACACCCTATACAATGCACACACACTTAAAATGCTCAAGTGTTTGAAAAAGAGATACATATATGAATTTTTTTGTATGTTTGAGGTAAATTCTTTCAGAATATATGAAACATTTTTCTTAGCATACAGAATGTGCTTATAAAAAGCACAATTCCACCACTGTTCTACAATTTTAAAATATATATATAAAAATAGTGTTTCCATTTTCCCATTCTGCTAAATATTATATACTTATTTATATGCAATAAAAATATGTTTTTCTGGAACATTTTGGGCAGAAAAATTGACCGCTTAAGTGAATAAAAAAATGTATTAACGATGTATATTCACAATAAAATATGTATATTTAAAAAAATGGTGTATATATAAGATCATCAAAATAAAATTAAAGTATTCTGTTTTTAGAAAACAAGCTTATTTGTTTTCAAACATTTCATAAATATAAACCATATATAATGACATTTACATTTTAATAAACTAGATAAAATAAAAAAAACGATGTCAAAATAACAGATAAGTAAATTCATTAAACTGTGTGTTTATGGAAATACTATTGGAAATACTTATCGTAAAACAAATAAAAATGCTAGGTAATACAAATGCTATAAAATAAATAAATATTTCCCACGCAATTTTCTATTTTAAGCTACATAACTTTGTTCAATAGTTCTTATTTTGCATCTTATGGGGGGGCTGTATATAAATAAAATACTCGGTACAAAACTTGCATACGTTTCCCTTTACATTTTATATATTTTTTATCTTTAAATTTTTTATACTTAAAACTACCTAATGTGTTAAAATTCCGAAACAATGAATTAACCCGCTATTTATATTCAATTAAATGAACAAAATACATTTAAAAAATAATTGTTCTTCTCTATCTTTTAAGGTATTTTGGTAACAGACAACGTTTCCTCAACGATGAATATTTTCCATTATTCATTAAATATAGTTTTAAAAAATTATTGAAATCACGATATAGATTTTCAAATATTCAAACATATGATACTGCCTCAACATTATCACGAAGAATTTCTTAAAAAGTAACCAGTGGTAATTTCTTATATACACATTTAAAATGTTTAGATGGCATTTAAAAAGTAGTACTCACAAAAATCTGAATGCTCCTTTTAAATTTGTTTGCAATTACAGAACAACAAACACTAAAATATATACGAAAAGCTTTAAAATACTCAAGCAGTTTATAAAAGGTCATATGAGTTGCGCCATTGATATTATATATATATATATATATATAAGACGGCCTATTCAATAGAAAATCTAATCGAAAATCATCAACTTCACACAGACGACACCTCAAGATGTAACGAAATATTTTGCAATTTCAAAATATTACCAAAAAAGTAGGAATTCATATTAAACATGTAAAATTATTTTATTATTCAAATTAAAACAAATGAAATGATGTGTCATCTCTCTTGTGTTCACAAAAAATGAAAGAAAATTATACAAAATATATTATTTCCTTTCTATTACATTACATTTAATGCAATATATTTTATATTGCAATATATTTCTAAGAGACTCCTTTAGAATAATTGATATTTATGTAGGAATTTATTTTCCTATCCTTATGAAATATATTTACTTATAATTATTGCAATTTTAGAGAATGTTTTATTCATATTTTGCTGAACAATAACACAAATTAATATTTGTTATAATTTGTTGAAAGCAAAGCGATTATTTTTTAAATTTAACCTCCTGCTCATTTATCAGAAAATCATTTTTATTAGAACATACTTTTAGAGTTAAAATCAGTTAAATGATATTTACTTTAAATAAAAATGCTTTTAACTAATCAGTGTATAAATACTTATTACGTTATAGGCATATATATAAATGTAAACACATTGTAGCCTACTTTGAATGCTTTATAATTTTCTCTATTGATTAATATATATATATATATATATATATATATATATATATATATATATATATATATATATATATATATATATATATATATATATATAAATATACTTGGTAAATGGTATTACAACTATTCCCTTAAAAATCATCTTACCTGCGCATCTACTCAAACATTATTATAGTACATCTTAGATTCCCAAAGTGGGTGGTTACACACACCAGTGAACATTGAAAATGCCTAGTGGGCAGAAAAAGGAAAGTTTTTAAGAAAAGTTATTAATAAGTAAGTTATTCTCGCAGATACAATATATTTTGTGGTAAAGTATTTTATGTGTAAAAAAATATATTTTCCAATAAAGCTGTCTAGTAAAACTTTATAGACTGCAAGAAAATTTGATCAAAATACAAGCAAGCTAAGGAAAAGGGTGTACCGTATTCTTATATATAACAAGTACTTTAGACAAAAAAACATTTTTATATAGTACACTAAACAAAGTTATAACCACTTTCAAGTTTCTTATAAGGTTCCATCCCTCATAAAAATGTGTGTGTGAAAAATCTATGAAATATAAAAAGAATTGTTCATAATTGCAAAAAAAATATCGCTGTCTGACGAATTTACGACAGATATTAATATAAAAATTATTTTAAATAAAATTCAGGGCAGTAGGAATATACTACAGTTTAAACAACTAAGGATTAAAAAGTAAATGTGTTATGTTGTGAAGAAATCCCAATGTTTTGTTTAACTTGAGAAATCAACTATATCAAATTACCAAAACACGTATTTCATGATTTAAATCATAAAATAATATAAATGTTTGTATTTTTAATTATTATTAGTCTAAGATTTGGATAGCAGGTAAAAGGTAGAATCTACATATAATAGTTTTTCAGATATTCTTAATCATAATATTATGTCAGCTTCTGTGGATATTAATAAGCTCTATGGATATCTATAAGCTCCAACAAAGACAATGTACTACAAGGAATTTGTAATTTTCTTGGAAAAAGTAGTACTAAGTGGACTAACTCTCTATAGATTTTTTTTTTTACTCAACTTTAACAATGAAAGAAATCTGAGTGGACACCTGCATACTTTGCTCCATTATGCAGTCAACAAGATAAGAAGTACTACATAGATTAACATTGCTTAAAAAACTTTCATAGTCAAAATAATAATTATTTTAATCGTTAGTTAATCACTCATCGTTAGTTACCACCAAGTCTGGTTGGTATTCAAAATTGATAGCACTGAACTCTCGATTAAGCAAATATGAATTGATTTAATCATACGATACAAAATTATAGTTTCTTTAACACTAGATAGCTCAAGAAAGTCACTTTGACTGCTTTTAAATTTCAATTAAAAAACAATTACATATATTATGCACAATTTTTTACAATTTTTTAGAATATAATTGTTTTCCAAGTGAAGTAAAAAAAAAATTATTGTTAATATTTACTAATAACTTGTTATATGGCAGTAATAATATAAAAAATATTAAAAGTTAATTTTAAGCAAATTTATTTACTCATTAATAATTCTTTCACAATGCAGTCATTTTGACTGCTTTTGGGCAATATATGTATATACTAAGTTTCAGTCTTTGTAGTGTTAAAATAGATAAGTTGGATTTCGGGGGAACTCAATTATACATTTAAAAATTGTATTAGTTACTTGACTGCTCTAAGATTTCAATCTCTACTCTAGAAAAAGGGTCAATTGAATTTATTTAAAACAAAAATGTCATTCAAAAAAGAACAATTGCACATTCAAGGTAACTTCCATTCTGTTTTCAATGAGTGATACAAGCTATATTCTAAATATGAATGAACCAACTCTTCTTAAACCATTGCTCACATGCTCTCTTGGTAAGAAACGGACTCCTAACTGATATGATTTATAAGAGAAGTCAAAATTAATTAAGAGCTAAAACTAAAATTGGAAAGTCGATATCACATGCAAACTCATTTCGACAACTTCTCAGTGATATTAGGAACAATATACCAAATTTTATCTGCAATTTTGTCTGCTTGTTTTACTGAGAAATAGTCTATGCTGTAAGAAATTTACTTTCCAAGAAATATAATTAAGTTTAAATAAGTAAGTTATGTAATGTGTATTGCTCTTTTTAATATACATTAAATATCACATTAAAAACTTCGAAAATGCACTATAGTTTTTTACTTCTCATTAATTTGCTATTTTTGCATTTAATTTTACTTAGTAAGCAAGAAATAAATAATAATACATTTGATGGTATCTTACCTGCTACACAAGTAGTCGATACTTTTGTAAGATAATCAATTACATGTAAGCGAAAAAGAAGATTAACAGCAAAAATAAGTAAACATGAAGTTCCTACGTTTAATATGTGAGTTGTTGCGCACACAAATGCTGTTTATTACTTTTTACTTTATAAATAATGAAACATGTATTGAAATAAACTAATAATACAAGAACATACTAACTACACGTTTTCACATATTCAGAATTTGAAATGGTAAAACAAAGTATTTTGGAATTAAGTTTGAAGCGAGTAGTTTTTAACCAACAGGTAAAATCAGCTCAAACTGCCGTAACCAATTCGAATAACATAAATTAAAATATCATGCTTCTAATGGTATTAATGTATGGAATTCCTGATATTATAATGAGAATTTTTTTTTCATAGCATCCGCTCAGTATTTGACGTTATATAAATAGTATATGAGCAAATGTGTAAGTGTATATAAGTCAATTTTCTCCTGTACATATTTATATATTTACTCACTACCAGATCTTCCTGTTGAATTTTATTTACCATTTATATTTAAGCATATTTTAAAACTTTAATTGTATTCCTCTCTTGGTGACGAGCAATAAAATTAATTGTTTTTATTTTTATGAATTAAACTTTTGATCTCAGCTATGTCCAGCGAAAATTTATCTTTTAAAATCTAAGTAGTGAATGTTTCTAATGCTTATTAGCAACGAAAAAACTTTCTCAAGTTCATAGTAATATTTATTTCTTCTTAAAAGGGAGAGAGAGAGAAAACAATTTTATAAAGGTATGCATCTTAACTATGAAAATAGTTAACATAATTCCTATTATTTCCGTATTAGTTCCATATATATATATATATATATATATATATATATATATATATATATATATATATATATATATATATATATATATATATATATATGTGTGTGTGTGTGTGTGTGTGTGTGTGTGTGTGTGTGTGTAGGAAATAACATTAAATTAGTTTAAAATAATGAATTAAAATGCTTAAAATTTTCAATATATATCAAGAGAGAGAGAGAGAGAGATTGTAAGGGATGGCAAAGCCAAGCAAACCAAATCAAATCGAGATAGATTTCAATGTCCAACGAAATAATTCGTGTGCGAAGATGTCGGACTCATTTGGGTTCTGAGCAAAAGATCACTTTTCATTCTTACACTACCTATGGACGAGTAAAATTGAGGTCCTCTTAGTAGCTTTAATTTGGTAAACAAAGCAGAGACCCCCTCATTAGGCTTAACGATGTTTGGCATCCTCATCTCACTGATGAGCCCTGCTGTCTATTCTAACAGTCTTTTATTTATATCTTTGTAAATAATTAAAAGCTGTACATAGTCAGATTCTTAATTTTCCTAAATAATTTAATTGTTCGTTTAACTTGGTTATAATGCTTTCTTCCATTCAAAATTTGAACATTACACCTAGACACCCGTTTGATATATATATATATATATATATATATATATATATTATAAAAATATATATATATATATATAAATAAAAGTATAAGAATTACATACATTCCTTAAAAATTCTGCAGGGATTATAAAAATTATATATAGCTTGATATTTCAAAATTAAGACTATTTTAGTTACCAATATAAACAAAGTATACAATTCATTTTGAGGCTACACAATGCAAACAATTTAAACCCATTTTTCAATAATATTTTTGGCTCATTGAATGTGGGATTCTTCTTTCATATGATTAAAAACTTCAAGAAGATTAACGAAAAAATAACTGGTTCCCTGAATAGTTTCTTCTCTGATGTCCCAGATCATTTTATGCCAGAAGATGAAAAGTTTATCAAAATCTCAATCTGAAAGTCAATGATCGCTGGAATGCACATCAATCAAACGCTTGAATGGAAATATAACCAAATATAGATTTGCAAAAAAAATATTTATTTTAAACATTCCTTTTTGAATAAATTCATTTGGTTCAAATGACTGAATGGATATTTATTACAGAGATAAATGTTGTATATGTTATAGTTATTTCTTTTATCAGCTTCCAATATAAGAAAGGCAGTTCCATTATTACCATTTTATTTTTAATCGCTTATAATAAAATAAAATTCATTTTATTTTCGTTGTTGAATACAAACTTAAGGAAATTTTTTACCGTTGTCTCTTCTGTGTTTCAAAATATATCTATCACTTCTTTGAATATGCCTTTAACCCACTATATTCATAAATTTTTCTTAGTTTATAGCAGAATGTCATTATTAAAAATATTTCTACCGAAGAAAAAACCGATGCATATTAATTTTTGGAAGCAAGAATGTATAATAAGTAAATCTAATTGTTAAATTTTAAAATTACTATTTTTTCACGAGAAAGATAATATTTCATAATCTTTCATTTTTTTTGTAACGAAAAAACTTATTTAAAAATTCCTCTATTGCTCTTGTAACGTATATGACTACTTAGAAGTAGCTTTCAATTTCCATTCGATACTATTAGTACGCTCTTATCCATTAAATTGCTACACCAGAAAGAAATGCAAATAACAAAATAATATTTATTGACCAAATGTATTATACTGGATATAATAAATGATTAAATTTTCAAAAAAATGGGTGCATAGTCCGTGAGAAATCAGTACCCAAAACAACCACCTTTGGCAGAAATAACAGTACTTATACGCCTGGGCATTGAGTCAATCAAAGATTTGATGGCATGTACAGGTACTCATGCCCTTGCAGCTTCAAAACGATGCAAAAGCTCATCAACTGTAGTGACTGGCGCACGGTGACGATCCAGTTGCTCGGAAACAATGGGTCAGACGTTTTCTATTGGTGAGTAATTTAGTGAACGTGCAAGTCAGAACAACAGCTGAACATTTTCCGTAACAAAGAAGATCCGTACAATATGGATAACATACAGTGGGGTTGGTGGGATTTCGCAGGGCTCAAGTAAAGAGTAGAATCACGGTTCGTAACACACTAGAAATATGACGTGCACTGCCCAAAGTGCCGTAAATGCGAAAAAGAGGTGATCGAGACGTATATCCAATAGTACCTCATACCATCACGCCAGGTGATAAACCGGTATGACGATGCCGCAAACACGGATGCGACCATTTTGTTGCTGTAAACAAAAACTGGATTCTCGCCAGAAAATAATCTTCTGGTCCTGCGAGCGCTCAGGTTTGTTGTTGATAACACCATTGAAGACTTTTGTGATGCAGCGTCTAGCCGCAGCCATAGTCTCCGACCTGAGAGTCCATGCTGCTGCAAACGTTGTCGAACTGTTCGGGCATACACTTGCTGTCTTTCAAACGACCTTAATTCTTGATTGAGGGCTTGTGACGTTGCTGCATGATCCCTTAAGGTCACGTGGGTACATTCCAATCTTTTCGGCATGTAGTGCTAAAGGGCCGTTAAGATACAGCACGGCATTTAGTATTATCATCCTGAACTCCTCGGTTCATCATTCTGCTAACAGTCATTGAATCTCGAACAATACTGCAATACGATAAAACTCAATTCCGGTGCGCTAAATTGTGACCTTTATCAAAGTCAGAACAACCGTGCCGGTAGGAATTTCTGCTTCTTACACGAGAAATCCCAACAATCTTTCACCAGGCAACCACATTTAAATGCAATTTGTGTATTGTGAAACCAGCTGAACAATATCCTCATTTAAAAAAATTACAGGTGTCGCTACCGGCGTATGGTTTGTCTGAATACTCTGAACAGCTAATCAATTGCATACCACATCACCTTTCTCCTGTCGCTTAAATTTCGCGCCTGTAGCATGCCGCCTTTATTGTGTAGCAATTTTAATGGACAGTATTGTACATCTAAAGTTCTAAGTTTAAATGTTTGCTGAAAACAGATGAAAAAAATGTATTTGCTTCAGAATGAGTGAGTGAGTTGTTTACTGACGTTGCAATCTAAATCAACACTAAGGATAATTTCGACAAATCTCGTGATTTTGAACCTTGGTTAAGTGACGAAATCGACACTTGAAATGGTACCTAACTCTCCAAATTCCTACATAGTATACACGTGAGGGCTTTGAGCCTCGACAGATTGAACACACAAAAGAATATCTAGAAAACGGATTTCCAGTGGCATCAGGACTCAAACACGTGACTCGGTATATTGTGGCTTTTAATGTATATTATATTTACATTAATGTCAGAATATATTTTTATTTATTAGAAGATAATTGTGATTTTAATTCGAAACAAAATATTAAATAATACTGAATACTAGTAAATTGTAAAATTAAACGTATCTATATTTTCTACACATAACTTATTATTTTTGTAGTACTCGTTTGAAACTGGAATGCTTTCTTGAGAAATGTTATCTGAATTTATCTGTTTTTTTTATTCCAGTATACTATAAAAAACTTCCACTCTTATTGATTTTTTTCTAGTAGCATATAATATATCTTTGTAAATATTTTTTTGATATTTTGAATGGTAGATAGATATAATTTTAATCAGCTCGAATCAATTCAGAAGTAATGCTGCTGTGTAGGTTTGCAAAAAACTAAAAACTTATGAGAAGTAAAAAGAAGAGATACTTTTGCATTTCTATTTTCTGGCGTTTTTATGAGTAATTTCATAGCGCATTGAAATATTTCAACTTAAAGAGAAGTAAGACCCACATTTTGTTTAAAAAATGTATTAGTTAAAAATGAATATATTTTTATCTTAATGATCAACATAAATTGCTTTATTAAAATAATGATACATGATTTTTTTAACTTTCTCTAAGGGGCTGAAAATGTAAACAATATTCAAATACATATAACTCTTTAAAATTAAAATTAAATGATTGGGATATTTTACACATTATTTATAAAGGAAAGGGTCTCCAGAAAAGTGTAAAACATTTAAAATATAATCATAATTTTAAAAATTATAAGCATATGAAAATAAGAAATATTTCTATATGAAGTATTAATTATGTTTTACGTTGAGCATGATATTTTCTAAAATTGCAGCTTTGATTCCTAGAAATACATTGATTTAAAGAGTTAAAAGAATTCTTATAACACTGTAGTATTTTTACATAAATAGTGTAATAAATTATATTTTTTAAACAAAATTGAAAAAAAACTACATTTTTAATATTTTTTTAAAAATTTCAATATTTTTCAAATATTTTGAAACAGAAAGGTATATTATTCTTAAAATAAGTAGGGTTTAAAGAGAGTATAATTCATTTTATAATTCTATAAAGTTTTGTACATCAAATGCTACTATTTTAGAAAAAAACGTGCGCGGCGCAAAAATTACTTGATATATAACAAAATTATTTCTTATTTTCGAATGCTTATAACTTTTAAAAGTATGATTATATTTCAAACATTTTGTACTTTTTTGAAACCATAATCCTTTGTAATTAATGCATAAAACACTCGGATTACTTAATTTAAATTTAAAAGAGTTATACTTATTTGAAAATTGTTTATATGTTCAACCGTCGAGACAAAATTAACACCCCGAGACCCATTTTAAAGAAATTCAGTAAAATGTTATGTCACTCTTCTAAAAGCTCACATTTTTGGAAAATTTACTTTCCTGTGTGATGTTAAATTAAATAAAATCTACAAAAGTAACTATCAAAATTTAACAAAGGAATGAATATTGTAATATCTGTAATATTTATTTTTGAAAAACGTTTGAAATGCAAATTATTTCTTTTATTGTAGAAGTGTTCACTGCGATAATCGTTTCCACAAGCATCAATTCCTCCCTTTATTTTTTCTTCTCTTTACTTTACTTGGCAAGAATCTCAATCTGTTCCTCAACGATACATTAGAAAAATATTGGAATACATAAAGGCCTGTTTGAAAACACAAGCTCTTGACATTTAGCTACGATCCATTTCTAAATTTCTTTTCATTTTTTTACGTGAAATTGAAAGTTACTTGATATTCTTAAAAATATTATATATATCTCCCACTTGGGGAAATGTTTTCAACGCACTTTTACTTGCATTACTTTTCCTGGTAATTTTACGCCAAAACTGCTGCAGAAAGTAAGAGTAAATTAAAGGAAATAATCAACGACATATTCATTGAAAACTATAAATATAATAAACTGCTTAATAACTAAAAAATCATTTTGTTCAATATTTTTGATAATATTTTTTTTATCTATTCATCTTGAAGAACAAGAAAAATAAGTGCACTAATTCTCCCCGTTAAATTTTCTGTCGAAGAAGGAGGGAGTATTTAGTATATTGTAGTCTTGAGCCCTATAAGCACAGAATAAAAATAAACCTGGCACAAAATTCAAAAGTCATCTAAAAATGTATAGCCTATCTAACAATCTAAATGGAACTCGAAAATTATTATTTATTTATAGATCAGAGTAAAAGCTACGGGATTTTGGTGATTTGCCTCAAGATATTACGAAAACTGAATATGATGAACTTTTAAAGTCATCCCCCCGATATCGAAACTTCATAAGATATGTAATTTCTTTTAAATAAACAGTACTTAAATAAATGCAGAAATCTACTCGTTTATACTCAACTTATTTATTTTTAAAGTTATCACTTTTATTTCTAGTGTATAACACACTCCCACAAATTCCAATCCCAATTTGTTTATTAAAAGTGCGTGTTATACGACGGGATATACGATACATTATTTATAAATATTTTAAAATTAAGAATTTTGATCAGATTTATGTGTTTTATTTAAATGCACGCTTGTAGAAAATGTCGCAAGTTTTTCTTTCCATTTCTTCTTAGCCATTTTATGAATTTTAGCTTTGTTTAAATTAACATGGGCATAACCAACCTACACGGCCCCTTGAGAAGCATATATAGATCAAGAATTGCTCGAAAAGCCAAACTAATACAAGAAAAACTAAGTATTATTTATTTTGAAGGGGCTATTTAATTAATAAATATTTAATGTTGAAAGGTTTAAAGAAGAGGAAATATCTTAGTTCGATTAAAATAGAATGACTGCATGACTGACAGAAAAAAAGTGACTTGAAAAGTCGTATATTTATATATATAACTAAATTGAATGCGCGGATATGAATTATCCTGAATCGGAAATTTTCATAATCCATATCAAATGCATAAGTTTTACAAATGTTTCAAGTGAAATATTTTTTTATTAAGTTCCATTAAGAATATTAATATCAGTTTAGTTTTGTCAAAGAATACTTTGAAAACTAATTTTAGAAGTACAGTTCGCTACATCTAAAATGTTTGTCTTAACTATTTCGGAAAACAAATGTGAGACTATAATCGGAAAAGTAATGTCAATAAAAAGAAAACAAATAGGTAAAAAAGCAGTAAAACAAGTATCAAAATGTTTTAATATATGTAAATTTGGAAAAAAAATCTTTTGAAATAGAAGCGTTTTCCTATTTCGTTCTTTCAAAAAGAGTCGCTCTACCGTTAGTGAAAATATTTTTATAATGAATAAAAAGAAAACCTTTCAAAATAAGTTTTAAAAATATAAAATATTTATTCATTTGCATATGCTATAATTATTTAAATGTACGATACATACTTTTGTGGTAATTTAAATATTATGAAGTTTGAACTTCAATTACATTTCGTTTGATAGAATGTTAAAAAAACTTCTATCTACTCATTGATTTTAAAGTGTTGCTGGAAGTTTATATGGTATTATATTTCTCTGAGTATTTATTACTTATATATGAGAAATCAAAAACTTTGACTATTTTCAAACGTTTCAAATTTCTCAAACAATGTTTATAATTACATAGTGGCATTCTACATATTTAGGGAGGGGATTCAATAAAATTGCACTATTTACTTTCGATATATGAATATAGTCACAGAAGATAAACGTTAATTCTTCAATGCATTAGTTCCATACGGACAGGAGAAAAATGAATTCCAAACGGACAAATGAACAAATAATGGTAATAAATGAGTAATTTAAAGTGTAGCTTGAGATTCAGAATAGTACAGATTTGATTGCAAATACTTATAGCACTGTTTCTCAAACTGTGGGGCGCAACCCCCTTTGGGGGCGTGATAACTCTACGAGGGGGGCGCGAGCATATTTTGAAAAGTCGAAAACAAAAGGTTATTTAAAAAATTATTAATTTACTGAAAGTAAACAAACAAAATACTTTTTGATATAATAAAATATACAATACACATTTACACTAATATAATACACTTATACATGTATCAGTACTCTATAATGTATATTTTATTATTAATTTAACAATACTACGTTAAGAACAAATTTAACAATTACCAGTGACCTCTATTAACACTTATCTTGATAATTTATGCGGCATATAATTAATTCTTTAACTGGCGATTAAATGTTACGTGATTCGCTTCCCTATACCACCGTTTACCACGTAGACGAGCGTATTTTGATGTTTTTTTAGGGGGAGAGGGAGGAGAAAAGACATAAATATAATCAAATCCTCCGAAATAAGTCAATCTTTCGCAAACACTGTTAAGGTCCTTTTATTGCAGTCCAAAGCCTTGGGAATAATTTTATGGATCACACTGCACAGGAAAGATCGTACTTCGGAAAGACGTTTATATACGTCCAGAAAATTAATGCTTTGACTGAGCGAGACGTTTATATACGTCGGTAGCCCATAAGAGGTTAAAGTCGTATTATATTGTAGCTTTAGTGTCAAAGTATAGTATTATTGAATTCAATACATTGTTATTGCATGGATGGGGGCGCGATGAAGATGATGATTGAATAGTGGGTCGAGTATATTGAAAGTTTGAGAAGCACTGGCTTAAGGTTATAAGGGTGTTAGTGCAAATTGATTTATGAGTATTTCCGCTTTTTCTCAAAATAACAAATTCAACAAAATAGGTTTTTATTTCTTCTCATATATATTTATAAATAATAAGACAAGTCATTACTATAGGAAATCTATTTATCAGTTACTTTATTCATTCGGAAAATTAAAACCCTCAATGAATATTTTTTGGCAATGTTTTAAATTTTATTTGATAAGAAATTAATCAAATAAACTTTGTGATTACTTTTTTAAAGTAATACTTAAAAGTTTATATTTAAATTTATGTATATATATATATATATATATATAGAGAGAGAGAGAGAGAGAGAGAGAGGGATAATATATATATATAGAAAGAAAGAGTGGGTGAGTAAATATATTAACGTTGCACTATTCAGCTATACGAGGGCTTTTGGTGACGGACCTCGTAATTTTGAACCATGGTCAAGTGACGTGGACGACACCTGAGCTGGCACTCCCTCTCATAACTATCATACCACGCCAGCTACGTTCCGATGTCGACCACTATGCTACCGTGTCCTATATATATATGTAGAGAGAGAAAGAGAAAATACATATTTATAGTGAGAGAGATTATATTTTTCAAAAAATAGTCCTCTCTATTTCAGTTTAACAGAAACTGGTCAACAAAGCAAAGCATTAGCGCAAGTATAAGAGAGCAATCTATATTTTCGTTCAAATCTGTTACGTTACAAATTCGGTTATCACTGCCACAATTAAGGAATTAAAATGACAACATTAAGTTCAAAAAGCAGAGCTTTCGAAATTCTGTTGCAAAAATGACAATTCGAACTAATGGAAAATGAATATTTTTGAAATATGACATGGAGAATGCATTAACTCAAAAATAACTTTCGGCTTATACTTCAGATTTCACATTATCGTAGTGTCAAATAACCTTTAAGAGATTGAGATGTTCTTAACTTTTATGATCTTTCAGAATTAAAGCAGATATACTTAATGAATTAGAAAGTAAATCTTCTAAGATTTTTAAGCTCTATTTTTAAGGACATTCTGAAAGGTTTTTAATTTCAAGCACAAATAACTATAAAAGTTTCAGAGAGCGATTTGAATATGAATTTATACTAAATAAATAAGATTTTCTTTTTATCGTTTTTGTTTAAAAACATACATAAAATAATTTCTTTGCGTGGCATGAAGCTAACAAATGCCAATAAAAAATGCGTTTTCATTCAAACTTCCCACTTAGCGTATCATAACTTTCTTATAACTTTAAATTTAAGAGCGAATGGAAACGTTGAGTTAGATTGAATTAATTCAATAATTAGTTTTAATAATTTAATTTTACATTGGGATACTTTAAGTTGGTGGTTTTAATATTCAACTGTTTCACGTTGTAAACAATTGGAATTATGAGTACAATTTAATTCTATACATATTTAATTTTGATCAATTCGTTTTTATTAATTATAGTTAAATTATTGTATTGTCAACTCAAACCATTTTGCATAGAAAATTTGAGCACTTAAAAATGTGAGAAAAAAGTTTATAATTTTTTCACTCAGATATAGTTACAAAGTGAGTAAAAGGAAACCCAATAAAAATATAATGCCAATACACTTTTTCTCTTACTCTTATTTTATTTCCTAGATTTGTTTTATTCATATAAAATAACAGTAACTAAAATTGATATATTAATAATAAAAACGTCTCAATGAGTCCTTCGTTGAATTTTTTACTTTCTTGAGATTATAAAAAAACCCATTGTGTGATATCGTGATAATTAGCTAGAATTTCTTCTTTGAGTAAGAATACCATTTCGATACCTTTAGGTGTGTAATCAATAAAGAAACTAACAGTGGAATAACAACCATTGGTAAGAAATTCTAGTTTTGCTCGTCTGAGAAACAACACACTTTTCGATGTTCGTGCACGAAAAAAAAAGCCATTAAAAATTCAAGGAAATGAAAGGTGAATGGATAATAATAGTATTGTGTCTAAATAGTTAATGCAAGGGAAAAATTGAGGCTGAAGTTTTATTTCGTTTTTCTTAGTTTCACATGCTTTATCATAACTTTTTTTCATATAATAAATTAGGAAGAAAAATTTTCTTGTGACTTGAACAAAAAGATATCTGTATGATTAGCGGTAATTAGTAGAAAATTTTATTTTACATTTTAAAAGAAATCAAATATTTATTGTAAGACGATGAAATATTTTTAAAAATTTCAAAGTTTTACGATTACAGAGTCCTATTTATATTACATTTTCGTCACAAGCAATTCATATGTAGCAGAAATATTGTTCTGGAGTAATACAGATATTACATATAAACTGCTGAGAAATTAATTTCATTCATTATTTCCATGCATAGCGCATATTTTGTTATGGTTTTTTGTCCCATTTCTTTCTATCTCTTTGCCAATTAACTCGTACGTACATATTGATTTCATTGCTTAGAATTAACTGCCACTCTTTAACAGAAATGTTGAGAGATATTCTTTTGAATATGAATAATTTGAGAATTTTTCCCTACGTATAATCGAAAACGATTTACTTAGAAAATGAAAATATACATAACTGAGTAAAATTGCTACCTTAACCGAGGGGTATATTTTACACACTGATGACTAATTAAAGTATTAAGGCTGAATATTTAAAAATATGAACAGGTTCATATGATTAAGAATAGAAAAGTACTAAATGTGTTTATTTATTTTTGATGGTTTCAGAATAAAAAAATATCTTTCTTTGAAGAAAAGAGTTAATTATTTTATCTGGTTTACTTTTACCTCAAAAACTTTTTTTTCTTTCTTTGAAATTTAACTGAATTAAAAATGCATTTTATAATTTTGTATACTGAAGCAATGCAAAATCGAGTAATACATTTCAGCATAATCGAGTAATCATTTGGTTAGATGCTTAATGGTTAAATATCTCTTTTTTTGTCAATGCGTTGTCATTTCGTTGTTTTTCTTTTCATTGTACTTTACTCTATTATTCATATATTTTTAATCGACTAATACTTTAGTTAGTAAGCCCTATACTATTTTTTGCGATAACTCATTTTCTTTAAGTCGTTACTTAAATAAATATTTATTTGTGAGTTTTTAATAGGAAATTAGTGATGAAGAATGTTGTAAAAAATTCAGAAAACCTTCTTTAACTTATGTATAATCATAAATCAGAAAACTATTTTAAACTGAATGTAAAGAAAATGTGGAAAAATAATGTTACCATTATTATCTTACACATTTCATGTTATAAATTTCTTGAAATGTAGAATAAAAAGTAATTTATATATAGTGAATAGCATTTTTGATAAAATTTTTATTTAAAAATTTGCGATGTATAATAGTAATTATTACTGTAGAATTTATAATAATTATTTTTAAACTCTGAAAATTCTTTTTGTAGCACAACTGAAGAAGTAACTGCAATATATTCTACAAATGAGTTACTCAGTAGGTAAAATATGATGATTGTTTTTACGTTTAAAAATATTTATTGCTTAATTCTCAAAATATATCAACTAAGAGCAGCAGGATTTTCATCCTTTTTTTTGGTTTTAGTTTTCTTGTTTATAAATATAATGAAACAAATAATTATGTTTATAATCATCATTATTTATGTTTTGTTAACACCCATTTTCGATATGACTTAAATGCTAAATTCTATATTCTTATTGAAGATGGAAACAATTTCAAAAATATACTGTTTGACATAAACAATGCAACATCATAAAAATTCTGGAGCATTTATATGAAAATTTTGGAGAATACTCTGCTTTGAAAGTAATGAGGAGGATTTGAAATGGAAGATGGTCACGTGGTTACAGCATAGATAGCTTTGAAGGAAAGAGAAAATGAACCAACCTCGCTAAGACAATCTAAAGTTATGTGAAATTTTACTTTCCAGAAAACACGTGAGCCGTAAAAGTTGTTTGGAGGATGACCCCAAATGCCGTTCTGGCAATCAAATGATTTTTAGGAAGGTCTAGGAAAACCTAGACTGACAACAGGATGTACAGCTAAACGAAGAGATAAGGTACTAAACAAATAGCTACTTTTGGCAGTCTACGGAGTGTGCACTCAACTTTAGATGACCCAGTTTCTGAGAGTATCGTTTCATGAAATTTCAGTACTGTGTAAGGTAGATCATTTAAATAAAATAATTTTTCTTCTATTCTTGTTGAAAATGTTTACATTATTTAAATTTGAAAAGATGAATTCATTCTAAGATGTGAAATTCCGAATATATGCGTTCCTACCTTTCCTTGCACACGTTTACACTGACGAGATTTCATTAAAGATTCAAGATTTGATTAATTGATAATTTATTAACATTTTACTTTAAGCCTTTTCAAGGGCTATTTAACATGGGCATATTAATTCTCAGCCACAGTCAAGTAACAAGAACGAATTCCTTCAATTCCCTCTCCAAATTTCCACACCACACCATATGAGCTTCATAAATTCTGAATTGAATAAACGAGCAGCTGCCCTCTACACCAACGGTTCTTCAGCTGTACTCAGTGGATCCCCGGAACGCACAGCGCCTTTTTGGTGGTCCACGAAGGTCTCTCATCTAATGTTGAGAATTTCTTCTTATATAGATTTTGAAAGACTTCAGGGAAAAATTGAAAGATATGCCCTCCTGGACTAGATCAATAAATTATCCCCAATAGAAATATTTACTTGAACACGTATTTTGATCAACAATATTAATTTAGTTATGTTTTTTATTATTTGCAATTACATAGCCATTAGTAAAACGTAATATTTTCAAAAAATATATAGTAGAAACGTATGTGAAAGATTAAGAACGCAATAACGATTGCATTCATTTCGAATACTTAATAGAATGGCGCATGCATTATTTATTTATTTTAAAGTAGTACTTTGTAATATTTTTATATGCATAAATAATTAGAAGATGTATAATTAGATGCGTATATAATTAGATTAGATGTTATGTTTTCGTATAATAAAAATAATGATTTGTTAAAAAAAACAAGTCTGTACAAATAGCAGAGACAGTCTTGAAGAAACTATTGAGGAACTTTTAAACATTCAGTCATATGTTAGGAGTCAGGGATTAATGTTTGAAATTTCGAGGGTTAACGATGTCTGGCTGATACATAAAGGGGGACCGCGGCGATCGAAAGTTGAAGAACCCCTGCTCTACACTGTAGGCCTTTAACGCCACCAAAACTTGAATCCATAACTCGAGGGAAACAACGTCTTCTCCGAATTCGAGAGCATAAATGATGGAGTTCTGTGGTCACAGCAAGCAGCAATATTATCTTCGAAAACTGTTTCAGAAAGCATTTATTGATAATGGAAACAATCTCTAAATCATGAGGCACTACTTCAGAGTAAACAAAGTTGATTTAATGGTATTTCAAGTTTAATGTATGATTTGACTAATTCTTGTTACACCAACGCATATTACAGTAAAAGGAAGCAATAGAACTTTGCTTTTTTTTCAAATGGTAAACTTTGTTATAAAATATATTTAGCTTATTTATGTGCATTAAGTCAAATGTTGATAAACAGTAATTTGGAGCAAATGTATTCTACAATAATTCACAGACTGTTACTAAAATATATATTATATACAAAACAACTGTAATGTATGCAATTAATATATTCGTAACATATCTTGAAAATTTATTAAGTATATGTAACAAATGTAAGATTTCAAATTTTAGGCAGATAACGAAGTTAAGATTACTTGTGCATGTCTGAACTCCATCTTCAAGTACTTTTTATCCGTAATCACTTAAACAAAGTAATATAAGAAAGTGTAAAATTGTAATATAACAAAATTCTTTAGCCTAGGGTACAATTAGGAAAATATAATTAATTAAAGATTGCAAGGTTAATTTGGAATATCTATCTATCTATCTATCTATCTATCTATCTATCTATATATATATATATATATATATATATATATATATATATATATCACAAATCACTAGATTTCGAATACATTTGCATTATTTTCAACTCTGATCAAACCTTTATAAACCTTTATGAAACACGAAGGAACTGAAGGCATAAATACGGAAAAAATAATATATATATATAAAGATTTATGTTTTGTCATTATAATGTAAGTGTGATTAATTTCGATGGCAAACTATTTTTTTATTTAAACATTTTCCCTTTGAGGCTCAAAATCCTACTTTAAAAATGCTTTGTACATTTCAACATGAAAACACAATCAATTATTTTTTTCAAAAGAAGAACATTAAAAAAAATCATTAGAAAAATTTATTGTGCTAGTTTTAATAGACATTTATTATACTATTCAAATCATTTCTTTTTAATATATATATATTTATATATATATACTTCTAAAATTTCAATCAAATTCCACGACTTTTAAGGCCATCCATGTCCCATTGTCCCTTTAAAAATCCTTTCAGATCCCTCCATAAACAGGTCTTCAATTAAATCCAACTTGATTCTTAAATACTTGATATTCAATATAAAAAAATTGGCTTAAAGCCGAAAGCAATAAAAGCACTAGCTTATCAGGCGACTAGCTATTTATCCAATAATTTCCCAGTGGCGAACTCCAAATGCAATTTCCGCTTTTAAAAGTCTACCCTAACTCAAAGGACACATTCATTCATACTCTTAAACGTCTGTTCTTAACTCGAAAAAAGAAGCTTTCAGTCGAAAGATAATTCATAATCCAACCAGATCCGATATCAAGAAGTTGAAACATTGTCTTCTCCTACAACGCGAGTTGCAAAGAAGCGCGCCTGCGCCACAAAAAAGGAAAAGAAAATTGTGAACACCCCTCTTTTCGAAAGACGATTTCGGACTCGTTGCCAAAACGAACTGTTGCGCCGTTCTTGGCGGACGTGTGGTGCCGCTGCCTCATGAAACGATAAGGCCGAGGGGGGCGGAATGTTCAGCACTTACTCACTAGAGAGCGGAAACGATAATTGTGTTGAAACTCATGTTTATTGTTTTTGTTAGACAGCGATGAACTCGAGTGTATATATTGTGAAGTGTATCTGTCATTCATTTACGGTTGATATGTGTTAAAAAACTGAAAAAGTAAGTTTTTTTTTTTTTTGCTACTGTTTTGATAATTTTATTTACGAGGTATATAAATATTAGGAAACAAAATATTTTGCGATAGCTAGTATGGTATGTTATAAGAGTAAAATTCTGAAACGAAATTAACTATTATAATTTAATAAAATACAACAATATATTCCTCTTCACGCTGATTCAGATGAAAACTTTTTAATTGATGTATTGTTTATCAGTTTATCGTAAAATTTAAAATATTTACGAAATATCAATATTGCAGCGATTTAGTACATTGAGTGAAATAAAATATTCCTCAGCATTTAATTGTTTCATATGTGCGCTTGTTATTTTAACTGGAGTATAGAAGATTCAGTGTGTCTGTCCTTTAGTAAATTAGATATGCTTTACTTTGCATAAAATTTCAAATATTGTAGAAGGTAATCTTAAAGTATTTTAATAAACTTTTAAATATTTTTCACAGTGTGCTTAAAACTATCTAATAAAAATATCAATATCAATCAGCTCTAACTTAAATTTATTGATTCAATACATATCAATTTTAATGAAACTTACTGAAGAAAAAAATATACAAATCATGCTCTGAAAATTTTAAACCTTGTTTTTAAGCATGCATTTTTTTGTACGTTTGTGATTATTTAAATAAAATCAAAATATTACAATGTTGTTATAAAATGTATTACTTATATTTTTATTAAAAATAAGTCATTAAAATATATATAATTAAATATGACTTATTTTTAGAGTTTTTAGTCTTTTATTAATTATATATATATATAGAAGTGATTAAAGACTCCAATTTTAGGAAAAGTATAAATATTTATCAATATATCCGCGTATAAACTAAAGATTTTGAAAAAAATTCTAATTTAGTTGATCGTGAGCATATTGCATTTATGTTATATATATTTGGCTTGTGCTTTGCTTAAAAATAAGGTACATATGATCAGTGATATATAAATTTCAAAGAGAAAATTTCAAAATGAACTAAATAGTGAACTATATTCTTTATTTTGAAAAAAAGGATACATTTATTTTTAAAAAAATTCTTGTTTTAAATGTTTAAATTAAAACTGATTACGTTCTGATGTGAATGCTCCATAAAGATATTACTATGCTTTTAAGATAAACAAAATGGAAATCGTTCTAAAAATGCCAGAATAATGACAAAACAGATGAATATTGTGGATGTCTTTTAGTGTAGTATTAATATTTCTAATTTTCTTATTTTTGTGCCATTTTTTTTAAAAATAATTAATAGACATTTTTTGTCAAATTACATATATTTAAAAAATATATATACAAATATTTCGTACGATACACATTTCTTTTTAAATATTAGAACTATCAAATGCCAGTATAAATTCTTCGAATTTTTAATAACATTAAAAAATATAAGTATTTATTTATTTTTTTTAACCTCACACAAATTAAATCTTACTTAGTGACATATTCATGCATGAACAATTTACAGTTTAACATCGAAAACAATTGTAGAGAATAATTAACTCAGTAAAACTTCGCTAGCCTATTCTAATAAGATGGATTTGACCATTTGCCCATCAAATGATTTAAGTCAATTAATTAATTAATCAATAGGTACATCTCATTTTGGAAGCACGCGATTTAATGGTATTTGCGAGGAGTCCAGGTAAAGATTTTGGTGGTTTGACTCTTTCGCATCTTAACTGATTTCTAATCTATGGGAAGCATTGGATAAAATTCATGTTACGACTTTAAGTGACTTTTATTTATACATAAATATGACTCTCTCTCTCCTCCTCCTCTCCACTTATATTTTAAACATTAATAACTAAAATAAAAATGAAACGTTTATTAATTTCTTCTATGCGTGATAATATAGCATCCGATTCTCTCGTTTTATTTCAATACTTAATAATTATGCTACTGCTTTCAGTTTGAGTTTCTAAATCATTGAACTCTAAAACTTATTATAAAAATATAAAAAATGTTATAAATATTGTTCTTATAAAAAGGAATTAATCATTTTGCATCGAATTAGAATTTGATGTATAAGTTTTAAAGCGTTATTTTTAATCAGAACTGTGTAGAACACATTTTTTTTGTTATGGGTATATATATATATATATATATATATATATATATTATTTTAGACTTAATTAATGCTTCATCCAGAATCCTTGTCTTCACTATTCCTTTAAGACAGCAGTAGAGATTATGCATTGGGGGGGGAGCATTATCTTAATACCAACTATGATTAAATATGAGATAATATGGGTTTTGCGATGGGGAGAACTCAATGTGTGTGTGTATTACTTTAAAGTTATTAAAATATAATTTAAGAAAAAAATAAAGAATTTAGACTGATATTTATTTGTAATTTACTAAACTTTTAGAAACATTTTTACATTACTTTTAGAAAGCTAATTATAGGAAAACATGGATGGAAGCAATTTTTTAAATTGTATCATTATATAGAAAAAAAACTATTTTTATTGTCACTTTAAAAGACAGGGGCTGATGGCGAGAGATTATGTTATGCAATTGGTGACGAGGACGACAAATCACTACCTTCTTCTAACAGCCACATCTCACCAACGGTAAGAATTTGAGCCTCGACAGATTTAGTGTGAATCTCAAAACACGAGAGGTACTTCTTGGAAAAAGAGAATATATTTGAGACCTTGCAAGAACAACGTTTATACATAGAGATATACTCTGTTATATTATATTAAAAGGTTTCATTTCTGGACACAGAGGTATATTTGCATCTAGTGCAGTGATTCTCAAACTTCCAATGTTTGCGACCAAATATTCAATCATAATTTGCATCGCACCCCCTCCATACAATAGCGATATATTCAATAATACTATGACGTTAAACATACAATACGACTTTAACCTCTTAAGTCTCCAAAATATATAAACATCTTACTCAGCCACTGTGTTTATTGCCCTCAGACGTATATATACGTCTTTCCGAAGTTATATCTTTTCTGTGAACTGCTATCCACAAAATTATTTCGGAAGGCTTTAGAAAGCAATCAAATGACCTTGGCATTGTTTGCGAAGAATTCACTTATTTCAGAGGGTTTGATTAATTATTCCTTTTCTACCACCCAACCACATACGCTACGTGCTAAACAGGGGCATTGAGGAGCGAATTGCATAATTTTTAATCGACATTCAAGAGATTAATCATAAACCGTACAAGTTATCAAGTTAAGGGGACTTGGTACCCTAAAAATCACAAATCTATCGGGTTTTTTTTTATTTTCATTTAATCTTATTCTTTGCATTATTATATTTCAATTGATATATCACTTGTGCATGTCGGAAAGTTAGAAGTTGAATAAAATTTCATTTGAAAACCAATTAGGCAATTCAGCCACACCCCCTTTTTAAGAAAAAAAGCTAAAAAATGCGTTATGATAAAAAAAATCTATTTTATAAATAGAAATAATAACTATAAAAAAGAATGTGTAATATTAAAAGCAGAATATTTCCGAGGCAATCCAATAATGTAATTTTTTTCTTCCTCGTGAAATGTGTGCATGTAAAATTTTTCAATTAAGGCATTTTATATTAATAATTTTATAATTTTAGTTCTTATTCCTAATATATTTTTCTTACAAATGTAATACTTTAATATTATAAGAAGAAAAACCGCTAAAATTTCTGTCGTGACAGAAAAAAAATTTTAACGTTTTTCTTGAATTTTCTTGTGCAGTTAGTACTCTCTAAAAGTTGATCATTTATAAAAATATGTGGGTTCAAAAAATATGAAAATGCAATTATTTTAAAGAAAAACGTATAAATAATATCTTAAAGTGGTATTTTAAGTTTAATTAAGCTTATAATATTTATTTTTTCAAAATTATAAACTTTAAACTGGTTTTTCTCAGTTTCGTTTTTCGAAAACTTAGTGCATTCAAAATGCTACTCCTTCGACAATTATTTACCAATCACTTCCATTTTTTCTCTGCGTGTTAAAAATAAAACATGTAATAAAATTAGGGATCTGTTTTGCTATAAACTAAATACATTTTTTTTAAAAAAATAAAATGTAAGACATGTTGGCTTTTTCGTTGATTTTTAGCCTGTATATCAACATTTTATTTTTTTCTCGAAAACGAATGAAGTTATTCTAAAATCCATCCCTAAAGTTGTTTAGAACATCCATAAGAATATTATAAAAAAATTTCATGTCAAAAAATTAATTTTTAAAAAAAGAGTAGGATTTTAAAATTTTCCCAATTTTTTTCTTCAAAAAATTTTAATTTTTAAAATTGTGTGAATAATATATGAAAATTTTCATCTGGTAACATTTTCTTGAATAGAAACATTGTATAAAATGCTAAAATATAATTTTTAAATACGTAAATAAAGAAGTTTGCTCAAAGGGTACCATGTCCCCTTAAGTGTTAATGTTGGCATATAACTTAATATATGACAAATCCATAGGGTCACTGGTAATTATTTAACTTGCCATGAACTTAGTATTGTTAAGTTAATTATAAAACAGATTGTGCACTAATGATACATTTATAAGTGTATTGTATTGTAAAAGAGTATTTTATTTTTTATTATGTCAGAATGTATTTGTTTGTTTACTTTCAGTAAATTAATAATTAAAAAAAAATTTCCACTTTTCAAGAGGCTCGCGCCCCCCTAGGGGGACGCCTTACAGTTTGAGAAACACTGATCTAGTGTATTTCCTTGGTTTTATATTCATTATCGGTATTATTTATTTTAAAATGAATAATTCAATTATTTCAAGTTGAATCTAGTCCTAATTTTTACACTGGAAATTAACGTTATTTTTTTTTCAGATTTGATGCAATTACAGCTGTAAAACATTGCACATATTTATCACATATGTAAGATTATTTTCATACACATATTGAAATAATAACTATTTCAAATCTGACAATTTATTACTTTCTTCATTTTGTCACCAATTTTTTTTCCATACATTTGCATATATGCATTCAATAAATAATATTTTGTCATTGATTGACAGATCCGATCATGTTGGATTCGGATCAAAGTTGCGAGTACAATATACTTTAAATATTGTATTTTATAATGAGGACTACTGGTCATTAATTTCTACTAGCTAGAAGGTCCTTTTCCGTTATTGTGCAAAATACAGACGAGTGGCATACATTCTGATGTGTCATTCTTCATAATGGATCAAAATTATGAATTCTTTTGTCAGTAGTTTGCATGTTTTTAGATACGCGTTAATTTAAATAGATGTTTCCCTTTTTTTATCTACACTTTGTGACTGGATTGAAACAAAAATCTATTTGTCAAAAGTTACTTTTAGTTATTTCAAATTTTGAAATTTTTTTTCGAAACTGCGAAGTTATCTTTGAAAATTCTGAGTGAATTGCATGTTTCTTGGTTATCCATAATATTTTGCAATTCACATTCAAAACCTTACAGCAAAGGAAATATTCTTGCCTCAAAACTAATTCTTTCTCGATGTTCTCCTGTATTGGTATTTAAATGAGATCAAATGTGGTTCCATGCGTTTCGGTGCTATAAGTTAAGCCAGTATTGCTTTGTCTAAATAAATAAAACTAATATGTTTGAATGTCGATTATTTTAGAGGTAAGTTCCTCATTTTTTTTTTGAAATAGCTAAAAAAATTTTCCGACAATTTATTAAAAAATTAGGTAGTAAAATACTATAAAATTATGAATTTAAGTATTTCATTTGTACTGAGATTTTATTCCTCGGATATTTTTAAATGTTTTAAGAAATTATGTTGTAATCTAATACATACATATATATATATATATATATATATATATATATATATATATATATATATATATATCCTCTGTTTAATGATTCGGTATCGCATTAAAATATTACTGAAAAAAGGTTAAAGTTTTGAGAGAGAAAGAGCGCTTAAAAGTTGCGTAGCTTCGTTTTGGAATTTTCCTAATTTTTAATGAAACTTCTTAAGAGGTTATTGATTTGTTCTGAAACACTCTTTTTGAATTCATATGGTGATTTTATGAAAGTAATATTGTTTGCTTCGAAATTTTTCACTGTACAATGTGTATCGTTAATTTAATTGAAATAATGTGGTAAACTAAGTAAATTAAATCAGTACAGTGGTTTTTCATAATATGTTTTTCCTCTAATAGAAATTCATCGTAAGGTGAAATGCGGAAGTGCTTAAATAAAACGTAAATCGCAAACACAAATCCCAGGTGTACATTATTGGCCACTTCATAAACATAGAAAATCCTCGTTTTTTGCCCCTCTTTTATTGATAAATTATGCATTTTCTTTCCTCCTTCGCGAAGATTCTTGTTCGAAGTCATGATATTAATAGCCATCTGGAACTCGTGTGTTATGGAGGTCATAACACGGGTGCCATATTTTTTTTTTTTTTTTTCTTTTTCCATTCACAAATCCTTTATTTTTATTAGTTTTTCTTCCATTTTCTTTCATCGTAAGATTTGTTTTCACAATAAACCTTAGGGTTCAACGAAACTTTCACATCTTTGGTAAATACGACAGACCTTGAAAAAAATTGTACGGTTTTTTTTTTAAATTAGGTTTATATGACAAAAATTCAGATCTTCATGCGTCATTAATGCTATTTATTCTTCTATGTTACTACATTATAATATTTATAACAATCATTGTAACTTTGATTGTCTAATGTTTTTTCTTAAAAAAAACATTTTAAAAATGTCTTATTCTTAATTCTACAATTAATGTAGTTGATACTAAACGAGCTGCTTATTTAATTTCTTCAGTCAATTAGTCATCACTGAAATAATTTTTTTTAAAAAAATATTTCGTAGTAATTTATGAAAAGATTTTTTTCACCTATAATAAAAAAACCCTAAACTCTGTGGCGCAACAGCCCATGAGGACCAGAGCCTACTGTGCCCATCCCAATATACGTGACCATTTACATGGGCAGATGTCCCGATCAGGTGGTCAGTCTGAAACCAGACTCCCAGTGTTTGTCTCCAAGCACTCATTTATGGATCGACTATGATATAATACGAACAGAAAATGATTTATGAACGGAATATTTCTTGATGATACTCTAGCCTTCGAACTGAGAATGCGTATTAAATTGGAGGGAATTTTTATCGAAAATATTTGTGTTCTAATGTCAAATATTAAATGAATACATAATATTAATTAAAATACACTCAGCAGTATTTGAATGTACTTAAAATAACTTTGTGATATCGGAATGTATACTATGTGCATTAAAATATAGATTCCTAAAATTAATATTCGTCGAATTAAAAGACGCATGATAATCAAGTATGAATAGTTTATTTTTGTAAGAGAATCTGTTCAGTTGCATTTTTCAAGTGCTTTTGAAGTTTTGCACCTCATGATATAGAATTTAATAACTGCAACGTGCGTGCAACATAACATTATTTTTTTTTTTATATAAAGTAATAAATTATCATGCATGCTCATCGGCAGTGGTGTAACAGAACATATTAGGGCCCCCTCAGGGGCGTAACGAAGAATGTTAGGTCCCCTGAAAAGTAAGCTTTGGGGCCCCAAGCCGGAGCTAAAAATGATTTCAAAACTATAACAAAACATAAAATTTGCCCCCCTGCAATGCAGGGGTGTACGTTACCCCACTGAGGCCCCTCCAAAATTAGGGTTTAATCCCCGAGCCGTATTTGGTATCAGTCAGACTTTGTGCCTCCCTAGAATTCTTAGCCCCCATGGGGGATGTACGTTAAGGCATTGTATACCTTGGCTTAATTTAACTCTATTGTTATTATATCATTTTAATTGTATTGATGAGTTACTACAAAATAAGGCATTATCATACTTCTGAAAAAGTATTTTAAACATTTTGAAATTCATTTATATCAAATTAATACATGATGTTTTTCTGTATAACTTCTCAAAAATGTGAATTATAATTTAAATTTATTGAAACTATAAGGTAAACACGAAGACCTAGTGATTGAGTGGTAGCGTATCGCGCTTCCACACCACAGGTCCGGGTTCTATTCCTGGGCTAGGCAAGGTCGACTCAGGCTTTCATCCCTACTGCAGTGGGTCAACATATGACTGCAAAGCTTGATTGGGAGTTAAGCACTGGGGTCTTGCTTCAGACTGACCACCTAATCGGGACATCTGTCCATGCACCTCAGCACCCAAAGTTCACGTATACTGGGATACGCACAGTAGGCCTTGGCTCTCATGGGCTGTTGCGCCACTGAGTTTTAGCTTTGAGTATAAGATAAACATATCAAATGCATTTGAAATCTCAATGATTTCTAAAAAGAAAGGAAGAAAATCAAGTATTTTTCTTAAAAACTATCAGTTAAATTCAGAATTAACTATTATGAACCAGTTATTCATAAAGATAACATTCGTGAAAAAGAAATGAATATAATATCACCGTTGAGATAATTATAAATATATACACAGAAAAATCACTGTACTATTTGCTTAATTCTTATACTTATGAAAAGCAATACAAAGTATTATCTGTAATTAATTCTTTAATTTCTGAATTTAAAATATACTTCATAATAAAGTATATTTCATTTGATATTGCATATATGACTGTGACATTTTAGTCGACCCTTACTAATATAAGTTGAAAAAGTATGTAAATGGCATACTGAGAAAAAGAATATTGATGTTGGCTCAGTGGTGTATGTAAAAGATTAAGTGTAAAATGTATCTAGCCTTGCGTTTACAAGTAATAAACAACAATCCGTCTAAGAAAAAAAGGCAACGAACTGTAAAATTAGCATAATTCAGAAAGAAATTGCAGTGCGAAATATAAAAGCTGTTCTCTAAGAAAAAATCTGCACTACCGCAAAGATGACTGTGTAATGCGATATATTACATTTGTAATTTTGGTACTCTTTTTTTTTTAATTTAATTGTTCCGAATTTCTGAAATTGAGACTTTGACAGCATTTACGTGAATAAATAGCACTCGAGCAGATCCAGTCTGGGGAACAGCTATCGTAGGTAGTTAAAGCCTTTAATGTCAACCGTTCGATTATCAGACACTTGGGGAATCGCTATCAAAATGAACACACAAGCAGCATGACGAAACCCTAGTGGTACACGTCTTAGGGTTAGAACTACTAGCGATGACTGTTATCTGAGTCTCCAAGCTTGGCTTTATTGGACAAGTTCAGCCCGTCAACTTTCGTTGAGCGATGCGACGTTTTCATTAATAATGATATTCCGACAAACGGTTCGTAAACGGTTGCGTGGAGGTCATCTGTAATCCAGATGACCGTCAGTTCGGGTTCCATTGACGCCGCAATAAACACTAAATCACACTACATGAGTGATCCAATGTATTGCTCACCGATGAGTCCTGAATCTGTATAAAGAAAGACTCCCAGAGCATACGGATCTGGAAGATCCCAGAGCTTCATGTCAAGCTCACAAAATCACTGAAAGACACAGCTACAATAGTGCCGGTTTCATGGTGTGGATAATGATATCAGTCGGGAGCCAAACTGCTCATAGATCGTATATTGACAAAAATAAATACTGTCCTGGTTCAGTGACAAATATTCATCGCGAGGTAATCCATATTTGGCAGGCACAGGTCTTGATATCCTGTTTATGGACGTAACTTAAAAGTACAAAGGGCACACGTCTTCAATTGATATATGGAACGAGAAACAGGGCTTCGAGTGGAGTGACGAGCTCGTTTGCCGTATTGAACTGAAAATTGCTCGAGAGACTTATTTCGGTTCTGTGTGTGGTCCTTCTCAAAATATTAATTACATGACAGCAAGTTCTCTTCGAGAATGGTCACAGATCGGACAAAGGTGGATTGACAACATGCATCTCCAGTAGAGGTGGTTGTTCGCCCTACTGATAAATGTTTTCAACTAAACATTTTTTCGCAGAAGTTTGGAGCATTATTGTTTATACAGTCCATGTGATAACTAATAATTATTTCGTCCGATATTTTCTTTGGAACTTGCCTCTTTTTTTCAACAACCTGTGTAAATGGAATTACACTTCAATAAATTGATTCCATTTTCTTACCATTTTTCTATTTGTTGTTTATTTTTTTAAAGATAGTGTTATATTAGCAGTGGAGTAACGGATAATATCTATTCTCCCCCTGAAAAGTCACAGGTTTTGCGATGGATTGAGTCAACGGATAGCAAAACGATATGTTTTGGGCTCCCCCTAGATGCCTCCCCCCTGCAATGCGGTGGTTGCGGTGGTGTACGCACGCCACTGGTTAGAAGGAAATAGTTTTGTACGTATTCATATCCCTTAAGACCTTATAGTTTTAATTTTACTGAAATCAATTCAGAACTATTGGTGTAATAATAAAAACCTAGCATTATTGATAAAATATAAATAAGAATAGTGTATTCATGAGTATTTCTTTGTGAAAAGAAATATTTTTTATAAAAAATAATTTCTTAAAAAAAACACACTTTTTTAATACTATTAAAAAAGTGTTATTTTGTCATATTAATTAGATTTATATTAACAAGTATTTATACAATATTAAATGTATATGCAATCGATGTCTAAGAATATGGTTACACAAATTGTGATATCATCCCCCAGAATGCCATGATCGTTAAATTCATGCAAAAAGGGCAAAACAAGCAAAATTTATCTTTTTATAAATCTTCGCTAAAAGGTCAATATGATGTACTCTTTATTCAGATAAAGCTTCAAATGGTGCATTTTCGATTAAATAAGAAAAAAAAAAGTTTATAAAATTTCTGTTATGTAAGAAATGAACACTACTCCTTATCTAAAAGAGTTTAAAAGCTTGTAAATTCTTGATAAAATATATATTAAAAAATACAAACAGTAGCTTCTATCTTAATGTGAGCAGTGATAAGGTTTTAATAAAAAAATGATGGTCTATGTAAGATACTTTTAGAACATTTTATGTTGTGCATGAACTATTGATTTGATTAAACACATAACTCGCACAATTTTTGTAAGTCGAAAGAGACTTCAGTTACCAATTAATGGGCAAAGTTTTATAATAAATAAGAATATATTATTTGAATTTAAATATCTTATTTTAGTATTTCTCAATATTTCGTAAATGCAAATATTTACGATACATTTCTCCCCTTCATACTTATTACAGTTAATTTAAGTACATATTCTTAATGATAGAAACCATAAAAATAACATTTGTAGAAACGTTGTTAAAATTCAGTTTTTGAATTGTAGCTATATTAAATAGATTAAAAGTATGTACATTTATCTTCATAAAACACATATAACTGAAATTAGAATAAGATAAATTTACCATAACTGCATAAAGTATATATCTATCTATATACATGAGATAAAAACATCTATCATTAATCTCGATATCTCTAAAAATATTAGACCTACAGACTTGAAATTTGGCAAGCATGTTTTTAATATTAAGTAGAAATTCATTTGGAACGGGTTTTGAAGAAATTGACTTTCAAAATGAGTTGGAAGAAGATAAGAAGGTATTATAATTGAAATCTGTTTGGATTTTAGACCTACAGTCTTTAAATATAGCAAGCATGTTTCTTTTGTTGAACAGATATCCACTAGGAAATTCGTTTTGGAGGAAAGACCTCCCAGTAGAGGATTATAATTGTTTTTAGATTAATTATTTTTTAGATTTTAAAAATCATTTTTTACTTTTTTAGACCAAATATCATAAGATATAAAAAATCATATTTCTTTTGTTCAATGAAAATCCGATAAGAAAGGGTTATTGGAAATCTTTTCCGAAGAGGGTTTGACGAGGCTTACATGAAGGTTATAAATGAAAAAAACCATGTATACGAAATATTAGGACTACAGGCTTGAAATTTCCCAAAAATGTTTATTTGTAGAGTATTAATCCTATAAAAGTGAGTTTAACGGTAATCAACTTTAGTATGGGGCTATGGAGGCGTAAAAGATAATTATACTTTTGTTTTAGAAATTTAAATCCTATTCTCTTTTTAAATGAAGATGCGAGGGGTTCAATAATATTTTTCATTACAATCAGAAGCTTAATCTTACGACTTAGATATCAATGTACCTCAAAAACAAAACATATTCCTACAGCATCATGAAATACCCATAGAAGTGGGTGAGTAATGGCTAATATAGAACATTTGTGAAACAGACAGCAACATTATTGTTCTGAATCATTTTATTTTGCTTCTCTTATTTATTTATTCCCCCCACCTTTTTCAATGATTATATTATACGGATTTTTAAGATATGATAGAAACTGTTCGACATTTAATTATTTCTTCTGGATTAATTAAACAACAAATTAATTCTGCTGAATAATGTTTTTTTTTTTTTTTTTTTCTTATTTTTTTTATTTCCTTATCAATGATGACATGACTTTAATTTTTAAGATATATCAGATCGAAACTGTTCGACATCGTTATATTCTTATATTTCGTAAAATATGCTTCTCCTGAGATGATGTGAATGGATTTAAGTAAACAGAAAACGATTACTCTTGCCCAGCATTTCCACATAATTGAAGTTTTTTTCAATCTTAAGTGCATATTCCAATGTAGGAAACATATTAAATACATTTGTTTCATACGACTTATACTAAATTAGAAAGAAAACCAATAACATTGAATAGGCTATTTACTAGTATGAAAATAAATAAATAAAATAACAGTTTTTATACTTTAAACATTATAAATTAATCTAATCAAATGCCATTTTACAAAATTGACAAACAAATTATTTCTGATTTATTAAATTATATAAATTTATCTAAACAGTCGAATAATATTAAATTTATGTTTCAATTTTATCAAATAATAATAATTTAATTTATTTTAAACTTTTCCTATAATTTATTGAGGTGTAAATACTTATCCCGGAAAATTATTTTTAAAAGGTTGATTTTCGTCAGAAAGTAATATTTCATTTATGAATTTAATTGCAGTATTGTAAGGAATCATTAACTATATAAGAATCACAAATTTTATATTCTAAATTTTCGTTGTTTTTCATCTTTCTTCACTTATATGGATTAACTGATTTATTAGTAGCAGTAGCATTGGGATGAATTCAATTGCTACCAAATTATTGTGATTAAAAAAAAGTTTTTTTCATTACTATCATGTTCAAATTTTAAATGTACAATACGAAGTTCTTATCAAAATCAGTGCCGTATCGGTTTTTGCCGTACGTTTTTGTAAATTCACTCTCAGATATTTAAAATGTGAAAAGGGTGAAAAAAATGTTTTCCAAATTGTGTTTTAATTATAATGAAAAACAAAACACATTATAAATGTTTACACTATTGTTTAAAATCTCAATTCTAGAACTAACAAATTGAGAACGAATCAGTGTGCTCCTGTGACGAATTTTCGTCAAATTATTTGAATTTAATAATTGAAAAGAAAATAATAATTACAAATATTTTGGTTGTCCATTATAACTTAAATATCTTTAAACTGATAATGAATTAATGTACCGTAAAATCCGGTATATAACGCGCACTCTTAAAGCACACAAAAAGATCGAAATTTGTGGGTGAGCATTATACACGGGGTTAAAAATGAGAGCTGTATGTATGAAAAGAAGGTGAGCATAGAAAAAAAATTAGACTACTACATAAATCGGAATATTGTTTATTTAAAAGAAATGAACTTTTTTCAAGGGCTATAATTCTAGAAATATACTAATTTTTTCTAAAGTCTGGAATAATAACACTCGAATAAAAATGACTTCAAAACATAAGAGCATTTCATATTTACACTCATTTTAAATTCCATTGAAAAAAAAGGAGGAATGCGTTATACAGCGAATATACTGTTACGGATTTTGTGTAAAATGGAGCAAATAATCTGTATTCAGATGTGTAGTGTATTTATATTACTCTATGCTATATTTAATTTATATTACATTTATAATATTCGCAAGCAACGCCATCCCTTACGTTATAATAGCGAATCAATTCGAAATTTTGGCGATAGAACCAAGTTGGCATCACATTTTTGGCGACCAATATGGTGACGTTGGCGACCAATTTGGAGACTCGGCGACCCTATTGGTGACTTGACGACCCTGTTGGCGACTTGGTGACGATGTTGGCGACTGTTTTTGGTGCGTTCTGAGCCCTTTGGAGTTTTCTGAAAATTAGTGGAGAAAAACACTAATTTCCCGATCTGTGACGCAAACGGATTGTTCTCGAAAGATCCGCGAGGTATATCAATAGCGAGACCCTCGCCGAGCCGAGTTAGTCTAGTTTTGACCAGCGATTAATTACTATCGATTTGACTGTTAAGGCGTTTAGTGATTAATTCAGCTTCTGAACGAGTGATTGCTTGTGAATAGTTTCTTACATTCGTGCATATTAGACACTGATAATTGTGTCTGAGTGCTGCTGAAAGTGTGAAAACTTTTTGAAATTTATTCTACGAATATTGCTGCTGAATCCTGTATCTCAAGGATTGGATTTTCGACAATAAATTATCATTGCTCTTAAAGAACTGTCTTGTTCTTTGTGACTGATTTGTATTAACTCCACGAACCCCGATCGACGCAACAATACCTGAATTTAAAAATTGCAGCTGGAAAGCAATGGTGCGTGTTTTACCCTGGATTTTACGATATTTAGTTTATGTAGGAATGTTTTGGTGGCGAGACGGGATCAATATAAAAGTATTTGTTTGCTATAACCTAATATTAAGCTCGGTAAGTTATTTCATTATGTGATTTGGTGATAATCATAGGCTAATGAAATCCAAATGCCACATTGAAGTTGAAATAGTATTATCATTTAATTTATTTTATTACAGTTAAGATGTTTACCTAAATACAAAGGTTAAAGGTGTACAATAACGCAAAAACATAATCGGACACAATATAACCCCGGTATAATATTTTATAAACATTTTAGAAAATATTATGAATGAACAATCTTATGATTTTATATCATCCTTAACTGATTTATCAGGCAGAAATTCAAATACGTACTACATGAGAGAGAATAGCTAATAAACATGAATCATAAACTAAAACTAATACATTCTTATTTTAGTAGTTATACTTTTTGTATTTGCGAGATGCAAGATTATTAATTTCATTCTTTTGAAAGAATAATGCATTTCAATGATTAATAATTTAAAGATAAATAATTTAAATTTCCATATACATTATAAATGGGAATTTTAATGTTATTTGTCCATTACTGGTCAAATGAGCAAATATATATTCTTTCATTTATTTAGGAAAACTAATTAGATTTCTCAAAATAAGTATAAACACAGCATGCAGGTAACCAAACCAATAACTCAATGCATAAAAAGAAAAATAAAATATTTCCATTATAGTGTGTAACAGTATTATTAACTTTTAAATAAATGTCTAATATTTAGTTTAATATATTCCTTACACATTATTTGCTTAAATGTATATATGTGTATTTGTTAGTTTAAAAATTTCATTACATTTGAAATATTCACTTAGAAACATTTTGTAAATATTTATTTAACTTCCAGAGAATGCATTCTCTTCAGTAAGGAACCTAATATTGAACCTTTAAAGATTTGTTGAGGTAAATAAAGTTTTATGTGTTTGTTCTTCAGTTTTTAATTTGAGAAGCTATGATTCGTAAAGCTATTTGAAATATAACGCTTGGTATTAAAAAACACAGAATAAGGATTTAACAAAGTTTAGTCCTTTTGACCACTGACACAAGTAAAGAAACATTTCTCATTTCTCCTTCCTCGTTATTAATAATCGAGTTTTTAGTTGGCAACTATGCTCGTTTCAAATTGAAGTTAATTATTCGAAGAAAGTTTTAAAGAAATAAATATTTGCACATGTACGACTTGATAATGTGATTCTCGGAATAATTTATATTGATGAATATTTAATAGTCTCCACGAAAGCTTTCAAGATTTAAAAACTTGGGTAAATTAAGCATAAAGATTTTTAAATTTTTATGAGCATTATTTTGCAAAGTTAACATTCAATCCTTGCATGTATATTAATTTAAATTAATTAAGATTTAGAAAACGAAAATTTAACTAGAATTTCGTTTGATCATCCAATCAGATAATCAAAAATTGTAGTTTATAAGTTCTGCATAGATGTATTATCTTCTTCACTTTTACATTTTGTCGTGTAGATAACGAAGTGGAGGCTTCCCTCACAGTAATCAATATTTATATAATTCATGTATTTCTTAGTTTCGTCATAAAATTGTAACTAAAAAGTCAGTAGAATAGAACAACATTTAAATTATGTATCTTTATTTCTTATTTAATAATTAATATTCGATAAACTAAAATTAGTTTGTTGTTATACTTTAACCCTTTAACTGCCGTTCTTTAGATAGGGGTACGTATGCGATGTACTGGGGAATGGAAAAAGCACAAATAAGTAAATTTTCTTCTGAAATAAATAAATTTTTTCTATTCACTGCCAAGGACATTTTATTGCATTCTGCACTCTTCGGAAAAGTTTAGCTGAGAGCAGCGCAAAGAAAGTAATCGTATTTCGGCAGTACGTATATATACGTCTAGGACACTCAACGCATTGGTTGAGCAAGAGGGATATATACACTGATGACTGTTAAGGTGTAAATAACATTTAGAATACTTGAAAGCATGTGCATAAAAAATTCTGAAAATAATATCATACATTTATAAATTTTTAAAGATAATTATATTAGAAAAAGATGCACCAGAGAGGAGGAAAAGGATTTGTTTTATTTTGCTTCATTCAAAAAATTATTTTTTTTTTGACATTCAAATGTGTTTTTAAAGCTTCGTTGCAGCGATCCTTTCCCAAAGCCTTTTAACTTTCATTTTTTCTTCTACTTTTGATCAAAGTAGTCTGCATTTAAAAATTGTTCAAGCTCGAATGATTGATGTTTAAAGATACAAAACAAGCATTACGTGTTCCGCACGGCTAAAATTTTCAACTGTTTTCACGTAATTATCGAACGAAAATTTAATGTCAGAATTGATATTTTGTTTGAGTGCTTTTCTTTTATTCTATTAATTTTAAAACAATAGTAATTACATAAGAAAAGTACATATATTTTTAACTGTGTAAATATTAACAGTTTCATTCACTAAAAATACTGTAAACACACAGCACACAAAATAAAAATAAATTCAACCAAATAATTATGTGGGTATTACGTTTCAATCTCCTTAGAAATGTATTTATATTGAATATATATATATATATATATATATATATATATATATATATATATATATATATACATATTATATATAATATATATATATACATATATATATATACATATATATATATATATACATATATATATATATATATATATATATATATATATATATATATTTATATAATATATATATATATACATATATATATATATATATACATATATATATATATATATATATATATATATATATATATATATATATATATATATAATCTATTTAAATTTCTAAATAATTATTATTGCAATTTTAATGTGAAATATACAAAGTAAATGTTTTTGTTTTCAAAAACTAATATACATAATTTTTTTTTCCTTTTGAAAAGCTCCCTAAAAGGTATACGAAAATAGAGATGTCGTTTCTTTTAAAAAGACTTTTCTGCGCAAAATATTAGTATATGGCATAATAAACAACTCTAACAACAATAAAATTAGAATCGTTAAATGCTCAAATGCCTTATTTGTTTCTAAATAAATCATTAACATAAACATAAAAAATTAAGCTTATCTAGTTTTCAAATAATAAGTGGTTGCAGTTAAATAGGACATAATAAATTATTTGGGCATGGGTTTTAAAGTATTATCCATTTTCTCATAAAGATAAATAAAAAAGAAAGAAAAAACACTGATAATAAACAATAAAACTAAAATTTTTGTAATTGAAACTTAAACATAAATTAAAAACCTAAGCATATGTATGTTTTTTTACTGATTTTTTCCTTTATTCTTTTCTTAATGTTTTTCCATTAAATTCAAGAAACTTGCAAAATATTTTCTCTTATATAAAAATATTTTCTCTTGTAAAAACATCATCCTATTTACAGAAATCTTAGATGACATTAATTTAAATATATTATTTTAGAAAAAAAATTTTTCTAGAAAAAATGATTTTTTTTAAATGTAAATAATATGTTTTGTTAAGAACTGCTTGATACAGTTTTAATCGTATTGTATTATTATATTGATCTTTGTATGTAATTTTTTATAAAAAATATTTGGTTTTTAACTGTGATACTTGTTATGTGTTTAATTATCAGTTTCATTTATGCTATAATTACAAAATAGGTAAATTAAACCTTTCTCTTTAGTGTAATTAGCATTTTATAGTTTTCTTAGATTCAATAAAATTAAAATGTTTGCAAAGTATAACATTTGGCAGTATTTGAATTTTTCATGATAATTTATTTATGTAATCTTCTCATTTCAAAGTAACTTAATATCTTAACCATTTACATTTGCCAAATTGATTAATTGTTTCAAAGGCTCAATTATTTTTGTTTTAGAAAATTGTGTTCAATAAAGGAAACTTTTCTGAAGTTAATACTAAAGACAGGAAGTTACTAAAATCATTTCCAGGTTAATTATAATCCCATTGCCATCCCATTTGTCATTTATTTAAAGAATAAATTACTTGTGGGATTACATTGTTATATTTCCAACGTTGTAGGTATTTAATTTGGAAATTTCACGTATAATGTTTGAGTTATATAAATTCGGGGATTATCTATATATTTTTATTATTCTAAACAAAGTTTTCGATTGTCATTTATTTTCTGCCAATAGTTAATGAATGAGTTAGAGTCAAATTGTACCATTAAGTCTTCCAATAGTTTCTAAATAACGTTTATGTCTTTAAATAAATGTCATTATGATCCCTTTTTGCTGTTCACTCTGGTTCATTATATATTCTAGTGCATAATTTTGGTTTACTTTATTTCTGGCGTAAATAAATATATGATTATACTTTCCTTATTTGGAGAAAGTTTAACAATTAGTACTCGTTATACTTCGCGCGATTTGTCAAAAAAAAATTAATAAATGTAATTACGTGTGTCTTTTAAGTCAATAGTAATAATAATATACGTGTTTATAAAGGGTGTTTTTTTAGACGTATTTAACTTTAAATTGCAATACAATAACGATGTATTCTTCTATTGACATGAATTTTTTTTATTCGAAAGATAATCTTGTAAAATAACATTTCAAATATGATTTCTGGCATAGGACTGTTACGGCTGGCTAGGATGTAGTCCAATCTGGACGTCCAATTTTCGATGACTTTTTCCAACATTTGTGGCCGTATATCGGCAATAACACGGCGAATGTTGCCTTCCAAATAGTCAAGCGTTTGTGGCTTATCCGCATAGACCAATGACTTTACATAGCCCCACAGAAAATAGTCTAGCGGTGTTAAATCCCAAGATCTTGGAGGCCAATTCACTGGTCCAAAACGCGTGAAATTAGGCGGTCACCAAAAGTGTCTTTCAATAAATCGATTGTGGCACGAGCTGTGTGGCCTGTTGCGCCGTCTTGTTGGAACCACAGCTCCTGGACATCATGATTGTTCAATTCAAGAGTGAGAAAGTTAGTAATCATGGCTCTATCCCGATCACCATTGACTGTAACGTTGTGGCCTTCATCGTTTTTGAAGAAGTACGGACCAATGATTCCACCAGCCCATAAAGCGCACCAAACAGTCAGTTTTTCTGGATGTAACGGTGTTTCGACATACACTTGTGGATTAGCTTCACTCCAAATGCGGCAGTTTTGTTTGTTGACGTAGCCATTCAACCAGAAGTGCGCTTCATCGCTAAACAAAATTCGGTTATGAAAATTGGGAACAACGGCTCGTTTTGGGCCCATTCGACGAATCTACGCCTTGCTTGATGATCGTTTTGATGATTTGCCAAACCAATCTGAGAATAAATCACTTGACAGCTGTTAAATCAGTCGCCATCTTGGAAAGTAATGCCAACTTAAACTTCTATACCTGAAAAAAACACTATTTATATGCTACTTTACATGTTGTATATTTTAAGAACTTTCTACGCTTTCTTAAATTTAGGCCATTAAAATAAATTTATTTCAATGTTGAATCAATTATGGTAATTATTATAGTTAGACAAATTTGCCAGCAGTTTTGAACATCAGTTAGTGATAGAAATGTTAAAATCCCTTTAACATTTATTAAAATTCTGTAAAGCAATATTAAAAGTAACCTGATATTTTGCCATTTACGTTTCTTTCATTTACAGATTTCTTGTTTTGTGATGTCACTACTTAGGTTTTATCATACCTAGACAGAATCAAGATTAAAAAAATAATAAATACTTCTGAAAGATCAAGTTGCTTACATATAAACCCCCTTTGATCACTTGTTATTTTATCTTCCCAAGATAACGATGGTAGGAAAAAATACAACTGTGCGTCTATTGAAGAGGACATTCATAGTAAACAAATGACGACATAAGTTAGATTGTGATATCACCTTCAATTAATGTTATCCTGCCATATTTTTATTTAAGATGTTGTTCTGTGAAAAGGTAAGACTAGATTCTTATAAAAATAAATATGTGACTGATAAAGATTAAAAATTGCAGCATACAAGAGACATACATCACTTTGAATAACATAAACGATTCCCCATCTTCTGATAATATTTATTCATTATATATCAACTTATTTTATATTTAAAATTTTATGAGATTATAATTTATATACTGAAATGAGATACACAGTTTTCAAAAATGAGTTTGTATAATTTATATACACTCATGTCCATAAATTAAGGATAAGACAGAAGCAAAACAAATTTGACTTATTTGTAAAGTCTATTTATTAAACAAAAGGTAAAGAGCAAAAAAGAGGCTATATGTTGGACATAATTAATAAAAATTGCGATTTTTACTCCCTGGAGCAAATTTCAAAAAATAATCTATTTACAAAAAAACAGTATAACATGGTTAGTATGATGGTTAAAACGGAGTATGTCTCCCGGACGATGCAATACAGGCTTTACAACGCCTAGGCATGCTGAGTATCAAATTATAAATCTGATCTTGGGGAATATACACCAGTCATCAACCAATGCCCTCCGAAGTTCCGGTACACGGGTGGGAGGGGGTTGACGGGCTGCAATTCGGCGGCCAAGCATATCCCCCACATGCTCTTTTGGATTCAAGTCCGGCGAGTATGCTGGCCAATCCATACGGGTGATATCCTCCGATTGAAGGTATGCGTCTACAATGTTTGCACAGTGAGGACGGGTGTTGTCATCCATAAACAGAATTTCAGCCCCCAAGGTACCCAGAAACAAACGTACATGTTGTTCCAGAATGACATCCCGATAAATGTGGCCTGTCATCATTACACTCTGAACATGCAGGTCAGTTCTGGAACCAAGAATAATTCCTCCTTAAGCGAGCCATCCTGCACCACCGTAACGGTGTCGTTCAATGGTGTTCTCTTGGTGGTAACGGGTACCTGGCGTTCTCCATATTAAAATCCGTTGAGAATCAGACTAGAAATTAAACCTGGACTCGTCAGAAAACATCATACAAGACCACTATTGTGATGTCCACAATGCATGCTCTCTACTCCAGGTTAATCGCAGGCGACAGTGAGTTGCGGTACATCTGGAACACATCTAAAGAGCATATAGACCAATGTACCCTCAGCGTCTGTACACGGTCTGCCTTGAAACTGCCGTACTGGTAGCTGAAGAGATCTGACGAGACAGGTCTGATGCTGTGCTTTGTCTGTTTCTTTTGGCAGTAACTGCGAAATATATATATATATATACCAGTCCTTATTCAGCGTTGTGTAACTCAGGTGCGACCTGTGCTTTTACATCTACTCACATTATCATTATCTTGAAATCGTTGCCAAAGCCTGGAAATGACACTCTTTTTGCGATTCCAAGTTCCTCGGATACTTCCAGCTGGGTACGTCCACATTGCAGTCGTCCAATAATTCTGCCACTTAAAAAATCATCCAAATGCTTCCTTTGTGCCATAACTATGCGGTTATTGCACTGAAAGGCTTTTAAAGCGCTTTTGAACAATTTTACTTGTTTGCCACCATTCCTCATATACCCCTCTCTTACACTCTCGTTATTGTGACGTACTATCCGCACCATCTGGTGCTTTCATGTAATTTGCATGTTCTTCTTCATGATGTGTGTGATAATTCTGAAGGTGAAATTTTTCTGTTAGAGTTAAATTTCTGTGTGATTCTGAATTATCTTTAATGTATGGACATGAGTGTATTAATATACTTCCGAATGTAAGGTGATAAAAACAAATCCGTGATTCTTTATTTGTTACAGAAAAATATACACGTCTCTCAAGAATTTTTCAAACATACTATTTTCACATTAATATGAGAGATAATGTCTTTGTGAAATTAGAAATGTATATTTCATGATTTTAACTGGTTTTTTCAATGTTGTTACTTTCAGAATATTCAAATTCTTGTACTATATTTCAATCCTGTTTATTTTTGTACGAATTGTTTCAGTAAAAATAATAATTTTGAAGGAAATTTTCTTTATAGTTGATTTCCCAGGCTTTTATTGAGACATTTTTAGAGAAACATAGAATGAAAGTAATATTTAAAAAACTTCCTTGAAAACAAGTTAACCTTTTGGAAACGGCGGTCTTTGTGAGAAAATGCCCTTAAAGACGGCGCTTCTAGCGAACTTTACTCCCCCTTTTTCGGAGCTGATTTATGACACCATACATCGGCGGATAAAAGAAGCAGAGCAGTCGTTGATACCCCGCTGAATAGTGGGGATGTTCGCGGCTTAGAAAGTCCCTAAACACAAATAGTCTCCATTTCTTAGGGAAACATGTTTTCTTGAAGAATCCAATGTAGTAATTACTAATGTTTTCAGTTCAAGAAAATTCAAGAAATTTTAGCACAACACAGAGGTGATAATATAAAGAATTTCATAAAAAAATTAAATGCCTATATCATAGTAGGAAAAGGTACAATAAACTAATCTAAATTTAATTGATTTTATTTAAGAAAAAATATTTATATTTTGATTTTCAATTAAACTTATTAAAATAGTTATAAAATGTTTTAAATTTATTTTTTATTCATATATATAAATGCTGGAATTTGATACACACCTGGTGTTAAAATTTAAAATAGTCAAATTAGAAATAAGAAGTAAATAATATGATTCTTCATAACTTGCACATAATTATAAGCAAAATACAAAAAAAAATAAAAAGCCCAATTGCTGATCATGTCTCTTTATGTTATAATGCAAAGTTCAGACTTTCTCAAATCGACAATAAAATGAGTTTAAAAGCTCTTACAAGCATCTGCATTTCAATAAACATATTGCCATAAATCCTTTTTTGGAAACTTCATTGTTGCTCAATTTATAATTGTTTTTCTTTTTAGAACATGCCAGAAAAATCTTAAAAATTTAAATCCTCTTAAGGATTTTCGTATATATCTTCCATAAAGGAATGAAAGATTTGATGTATATAATTGTCATTTTTTATTTTTCCATAATCCATTATATTATGATACATTAGAATTCATAGTACTCAAGGAATCTTAAGATTAAATCTACATTTTATTATAACAAGCATCTTTCAAAAATAAAAATCTTTTATTTTGATCTAATTCTTCTTATATATACAGAAAATTATGATAAAACATTTACTGTGGCAAATATATAAAATTAATAGCAGTTAAGTGTTTCGCATTATGCTATAAAATATGAATATCCTAAGCCTATAAGTGTTGGCCTTGTGGATAGCGCGACATTGTAGTCACTACATGTTTTTATTGAAAAATGGTCATGATTAGAGGTTCCGTTGTGTAACAGAGCTGATACGCATAAAATCAAAGTCCTTACGTTGCCGTGGTGTGAAAATAAGAAGTGGGGGCTCTAGCTCGACTATTGTTCTCGTTACTTGATCGTCATTTAAATTACGAGGTCCGTCTTATTACTTTGACCCTAATAGAACTCGTAAATGAAATATTAATAATTTATCAATTTTTATATATACCTCGTGTTCCTAAAAATAAATTCTTTAAATATACATTAGAAATTTAAAATTATATTTTTTCCAACATTAATAAATTGTTTTCATTAGTAAAAAAGAGAAAATTCTTTGAATTCTTAGAATACTTGATAGTAAAACGCAAACAATAAGCTGATATCAAAGACTAAATATTATGACTACAAACATATTTAAGTTGCCGAGGAGCTTCATGCATCTCGACAAACTTGTTTATTCAAAAGGATTATATTATTCTTATTTCTAATTAATTGTTTCTTTTGCGAGTAAGGGTAACATATTGGGACTTCTTAATTTTTTTTTTTTCACTTTTTTGTACAAAAAAGGGATATTTTTAGCCTTTGAATAATCCTTACTTTTTATTTAAAATTTCAAAATAATTGCATATTATTGCTTAAATTCTAAGATTACAGCTCTGATTTTTGTGCGGTAATGAACTGACTTTGGTGTGTGAGTTTGTGCATAAGACACGTTGATTATTTATATTTTAGATTGTTTTGATTTAACAATTTTATTTCAGTTACATTTAAATATGCCTTCAGAATAAAATATAGTTACACCAAAAATGAATAAAAGTTATTTCTTCTGAAAGTTGCGCAAATCCGAGAGAAATGCACCACTTTAAATAAAATGGCAATAGTTTAATATTCTTTAGATAGCCCGGCACCACCGGTCCGCGGATCACTGCCCTAAGTGATTGGGTGCTTTTTACCTTATCTCTCAAAATCTAACACAATATCAGTTCCCCGAAGAGGGTTACTTTCATTCTCCTAATAACGTTCGCCAAGTAGAATAGGACATTCTTGAAGAAGGGCTTGGTCGGCATAGTTTCTATTTATCCTATGTACGATAATTTCATTGAAAAGGAAATGCACTCTCTAAAGATTTTTTACGGCAACTAGAGGAAGAATAGTTTTCCGGCTACTTGAAAGCAACCTTGGAATATTTACAAGAAGGCAGATGGGCACTTCTAGGTTTTATTACACCAAAAAAGGCATAGGATAATCAACAATGACCAAAAACTAAAGCATCAACAATAATCAAGAGGGCAAGCATTCTTTATCGATATAAAAGATTTTACAACCTGCTTTCATGCTCATTTACAAGAACCATCTGATTCTGTATTCAGAGTTTCAAAAGTTGAATAGCCTTAGAGCGCAAACGAACACTTTTTTTCTTTGTACTATCATACCTAAAAAGTGTGACTCACGAATAACTGGGCGAAAAAAAAAGAGAACAAACACAATTTTTTTTTTACTTCAATATAACTATCTCTTAGACTATGTTCTGATTATATTTATTCTTCAGATAGATTTTAGAGCATTTTGCAAATTTTTTTGTAATTATTATTATAAAGGACACTTACTTTAATTTTTTTTAATCAGGAAATCCAACACTGTAGAACTTTCAAAGAATAATTGTGTAACAAAAGCAAGGATTTCATTTTTGCTTTTAAGGTTTTTGTATAAATTGAGGCTTTTTTCATATGTTGAAGAGCTTGTAATATATGTTTTCTACAAATTTCAAAGAAATTATATCGGAATTAAGAGTTTCTGGTTCAAATACTCGACTTTTTATACATCAATTGTTATAATAAAAATGTCGAAGTTAGTTTCGTGTGCATTTTATAAATAAAGTCGAAGGATTAAAATGGATAATTTTAAGAATCTGTAACGAATATTTCTGTAATTTTTTGTTGTAAATATATTTTCTTTTTTTGTTTTTTGTTGTTTATACACCATTAAAAATACGCTTTTTTATGCTTCAATATAAATTTTTTAAAAAAAAATTCTTCATTCAGCATAACGTAAGATAACAGTAAAAATACGTTTCTGTACAGTAATACATTGTGTAATCTAGATATGTATTATAAATGTGAAAGTTTGTGAGGATGTTTGGCCGTCTTTCGCGCAAAAACAACTGAATGGATTTTAATGAAACTTTACAGTAATATAGCTTATACATCAGAAGAACACATAGGCTATAATTTATAAAGATATTGTGTGAAGTGTCCAAAATATAACGATATTTGTCAAGTAGGTAGGAAAAAATTCTGCCATTCCAAGCAATTCTGGCGTGCGCTGCAAAAAAGCCCACGACAGCATATATATATATCTTTTGTTTGTAAAGAAACCCTTTTTGTTTTGGCTACGCATGGCGCTCGCTTCTAATTAATTCCTGTGATCAGCATAATCCTAATTTTTTTTTTATATTTCAGAATAAAACTAAGTTTTGAAGGAAGAGGTTGTTATACATCTCTCTTTATTTGAATGCCTTTTTATGATTTTATTATGCACATTTGGAATTAAGAAATTGATCTATTTTTCACAATAAATGCTTTTATCCGTTATGGTAATAAAATAAACTATAAACTTTCTCTTCCACACTACATCATTTGGACAAGTTTTCAAAATTTGTTTGTGTTTAGTAATTCATTATAACGCTGTAATTTTAATTGAATAGGTGGATATTGCATTTTTAAGTATAAAAATAATTATATATACTGTACTGTATTTTTTGGAGTTAGTTAATATTAACGTCGCACTGCTAAGCTTTTGGCAACGGACCACGTAATTTTAAGCCATGGTCAAGTGACGTGGATGACACCTGAGCTGGCACTCCCCTTCTCGCAAGTACCACACCGCTCCAATTTAGAGAAGGAATATTCTACCAATACTTAACAGGAATATTCTTTGAAAACGATTTGACTATTTATTTTAAGTGAACGGTGTATACAATTAATTTTACAGTGGAATATCTTTAATTAATTTATTAGCTCTAACGGATTAAATTTCCCAAAGTGGAGTATTTTGTTTATGTATATCCCTTAATTTTCAATGTAGTGATCCAAAAAAATATTGTATGAAAAACCTGCAGTAAATCCTAATGCGGTGGATAAAGTATTAACGTGCATCACTGCCCCTACACGGCGAGTCTTACAAAGTTCTAATAAAGCTCGAGCTATGACAGTAGCTAGACATTTGCCAACTTGATTCTATCGTTAACATTTCACTATGTTTTTCATTGAATCGCCATTATAATTAAAGAAACGGCATTGCTTGCGAATATTACAATTTTAACATAAAATAAATACCACAGAAAGTAATATTACACTTTTAGACATAAATTATTTACACTATTTTAAGCGTTTATTAAACAAAACTTTTAACAATGTGTTACTTTTGCTGAGCAGATCAGATCATCTTCCTCATTTTTTAACTCACAATCGGAATCAAAATCATCAAAAATTTAATCTTCTAAATCTGCTAAAACTTTCTGAATTTCATCAGTGGTAAGTCCCCTTTTAACGTTTAGGCATTTTTTAAAAATCAAATTGGTTTAAAATGAAATGATTAGGTAATCGAGATGACAAAATCGCTTGAAAAAATAACTATGCACTCTCCGCTAGTGAGAATTTAAGCATAAGGAAAAAAGGAGGGATTTCTAGATAAGGGTGAAAGAGGGAACTGTATTCCCCTCCTTTTTAAATACAAAAGAAACCGGTCAAGCAAATGATTTTCCAGGTCTGTAATAGGCCTCATGCTTTTCGAAAGCTGTTAAGAGGGGAAAGCATTGCGTGGCCGATACAACGGCCAGAGCCGTCTTTTAAAGGTCTGTTCCTTTTGGCCTTTATATCGGCCAGCCGTCCTAAAAAGGTTAATTCAATACATAAATACACTAATTAATTGTAACAATTTAAGTTTAATTTTGGTTCTAGTAAGCATATTGTGATTCTCATGATTTGTTGGAAATTTTTGCTTTTGAAAATTCATGTAAAATAAATTTACTTTTCTTTTCTTTTTGTTTGAATTTTCTACTGATTCTAGTTATTTACTCGAGATGATCGAAATCATCCCGATGACTTAGACCTACGAACTGGTCTTTCATGATAGACAGAAAATAATACAAAACATGCACTAACAAGAAAATACACACAGTACAATATTTAAAAAACAAAAACTCATCTGTGAAAAGAAGAGACAGGAAGAACAAATTACTTTAGTCTATAGCAGAAGATTGCTAAATAAGAAAACAGGAAACTAAATTACTATAAATCATATTGTTGTCAAAAATAGAATGTAACTTAGAAGAAATTGCTTTAAATGTAGGTTTTTAAGATGAAATTTAGCAGTATGGGGACAGTGAAAAAAGTAATGATGGTCATCCACAGGATAAGCACATAAACAGTCAGAAGTATCGAGGATAAAGTTTTATAAAACCTTAAAATTAATTATTGGGAAAATAGTGAGGAGCTATACAATAGCAAAGATCACACCTTCAAGAATAGTTTTTTTGAACAAAAGTCTGTAAAATCGTTAAAAAGGTTATTATTACGAGTTTTAATCTGATATAAGTTGGACAAATTATTACATAGAGAAATCTTATATTTAGTGTAGTTAAGATATCTAGAATTATTTTTAAGGTTATTAAGTAAGAAGATAGATGTGAGAGATGCTAGTGTAAAAATGAGTTTTTTGCTGTGTTGAACTACCCAGCAAATAGAGATACCGATAGTGGTATATATATAAATCCTGATTTAAAAACTGTATTAATTATAGCTCTTAATACCAAAAAGATATTATTTAAAGAAAGAACCTTGGTAGAAAATGTACACTTTTACACTGAGAAACCGCAACAGTCGTAGAACCGTCAGCGCAAATTACCAACTCCGACTAGCCTTTGTAAATGTTAAAAGAGAATGACCTAAATTCAGGAAAAATAGTATGCAGGATTATGAGGAATATAATTTAGAGATGGAGATAAACATGTGAAGGTACCTGTTATATTGTTCCAAATTTAGAACTTAAGAAATGCAATAAATTGAATCTGTAATATGAATTTTAGTAATCCAATAAAAATATTAAGTGCATAAATTTGGGCAATTGTGTAAGCTTTAGTGATTTTTAAAAAGTAAATTCTTTGGATAGATCACAATTTTAGAATTTTAGAGAAGATCAGAGACCCCCTTCCCAACTCATACACTCCTGCTTCGTAAATTCTAATTGTTTCGACAACAGAAACATACAAAAGCCTCGTGCAATAAGTCCATTACGTGAAAAAATTTCGTTAGTGCTAAGTACTTTTTTGAAAAAAATAAAACAGCAACCACATATTTTGTTTACTCCACTTTAACTTACATAACATATCTCCTGACCTACAATGACAACATCCATCTTGACATGGACTGGAAAATACACCTAAAGCGTTAAGAAGACATAAGGACCACCGTCTTTGAGTTATATCACGCAATTAGAGAACAATTTATAGGAAGTAATCAGAAAATCGAATATCTTTTTCGATGACGCCACACGCTTTATTTAACATTGATACCAGATTAACTACATCACCATTCTCCAAAACTTGGAACTTGGACTAACACCAGATGCATTATTTTATATTTGGAGGACCACTAATTTGAATGACTACTATATGATGGATCAAGATAAATATAATTTCATACATTTATGTGTCTATTAATACAATATTTTCATATTATTGAAAAGGGCCTCAAGAAAAATAAGAGCAACCCGACAACACAAAGCAATATCAACAAACTGAAGTGTTATGCCACCAAGTTATTATTTTACCAACTCTCACTTTCAAATGTCGCTAGATACTCCTTCAAAAGTGCAAAAATTCGTTAGAATCAGAAGGTATATCTCTAAAAGTAGTATAGCAAAAAGTTATATATAAAAAAGTATAATCCATATTATATAATCATCATTATTTATATATATATATATATATATATAAACTGAACGTTTATAAAATATAAATATCATCTCAATTTTTATGCGGACCGCTGCAGAAAATTTTCATGTACCACCAGTTATAGACTGCTGACCTATATGATCAGAGAAACAAGGACATGTAACTTATGTTTTCATCAAACTGTTACGTTATACATCAGTCTATGTGTTTTGCCTTGTTGTATGATAAGGTCTCGTGTAGGATACCGAAGATGTACAAACAGAATAAGAAAGCCTGGTGTTCAAGTAATATTATGCCAGTCCCTTTGGCTATTTGACACGTGAACCAGAAATCTTATATGAATAGTCTCAAGCATAGAAACCCACTCTCAAATAAGTTTATTACAAGAAAAGGATCCATTTGTTCATAACGTTTAGTACATGATGATAACTTGTCGTTTGAAAATGCAAACCATTCTCATCAGTCCTGGCAATATTATGTGACATGTCTAAGATCTGATATCGATTTTTTCACGTCAATGCTATTATTTATGCCTTATATTTTGCTACCAGCAGAGTTACCGTAATGAGACATTCTCTTTTGTACCTCATAGTGAGAAGATAATTATGAGTAGGGATGTATCCACTTATCGATATTGTGCGGTTCTTGTCAGTAAGCTCTTGCTGAGATAGTTTTAACGGATGGCATGCATTTAATGTTCACTCTTAACATAATAGTTAGTATAAATTCCAGTGCTTGTGCAACTTTCAAGATGGAATGACCTTTTCGTTTTATGCATGCTGTGCTTAACAAAATATTCCTACTGCACCAGTTCTTGTTTTATTGGAAATTGCTTACTATATTTCCATTTACGTAATCACCCACAGTGCCAAAACTGTTTTTTGTTTCTAATTCAATCACTCTTATGTATATTTGTATAATTAAAATTTTTGGAGCTTCGCTTAGTAAAAATTAAAAATAATAATTATCTAAAAATAATTTGTACTGAATTATGGGTTTTATAAGCTATTAAATTCAATTAATAACAAGCAAGATATATGTTTAAAAGATATATTCATTGTATTTAGATTACAGTTCTTCCTTAACAGAAAAAATGTACAATACATTTAAAGATTTGAATGATATAAAAAAATTAAGGAATATGTAGGGGTACATTTCAAGACCAGAATGTCTTAAAAAACTTGTAATGTATAAATGAAGTTCCAATTTAAAAATTAAATGCATTTATTAATTAAACATAAAATATTTATTTTAAATAAAATTTGCAAAAAGGAATTTTAAAATTGTGTTTTTAATGAGCTCTGAACGTACATTATGATCAAAATTTGAAAGTTGTCTCTTTATTAATTCAAATGAAAGGATATATTCTTAAAAAATAACAAAAACAAATTTCTGTTAAAATTGTGAAAACATTAGATTATTTTAAATAATGTGTCTAAATAATTGTACAATGTAATATGCATATTAAATTAATATAATTTGTTATAAGATGAATTTTTAAGTCATAAAATATTCTGAGGTTATTTAGAAAATTGTCATATATATTAAATAAAAAATGTGTAAGTGATTGAGACTTGTTTACATACTCTTACGTTTATAATTATTGCTTAGTTGTAAAAAAGCACAAAAATATATTTGAACGGCATTTGAGCTCGTAATGATAAATTTTAATGGTTTCAATTTGTTTTATGCTTCATTTCCATCTCTATTGCTATTGAAGCTACAATAGTATGTATTTTAGAAATTTTATGAAAACTACATGTAAAAAAATATTCTGAAATTAATTTTCTTTTGTAAAATTCCTGTGAGACCACATTAGGCAAAGAAGAGGAAATTCTCTTTTTTTCCCTAAGAAAAATATACTTATCTTTCATCACTTCACACATACATTTGTTTCATTATTATTGATATTTCATGTAATTACAGTATGCATTTCCCAGAAATGAAATATTATTTTCAAAAATCTAAGAACAATTCTTTAAATGTCGGGAGAAACACTTTCATCTGTCCTTTCAGATCTACTTTCCCCCTTACTTTTTTATTATTACCGATTTCTTTTATACTCACAGTTCTTACCGAATGTTAAAAGGGAATTGTACCCTTTGATGCAGTATACAGGTCACATAACATTCTAGGGAGTACAGAAAATCTTTTGAAATATTAATTACTATAATTAACAAGCTAATATCTTGCTATTTTCCTTTTTATTCTAAAGAAAGGACATACTGTTTATATTTGTAATAGTGTGAAACATTAAACACTTTTCTTGAAACGATCTCACTTTAATTCAAACTAATATTACAAAGAGTTTTCTCATATATTTGCATCTTGTATAATTTTCTACATATGTTATTAAATAGCTTTCCTACTATTTTTTAACTAATGGACTTGAGGTTGAAAGAATGCAAAAGTCAAATAATACAACATAATTGATTAATAAATTATTTTACATGATTTATTCGATTGAACAAAAATTTTAAAATGAAAGTTATCAATTTGATTCCTAATTAGTTAAATTGTCTTAAAAATGTGATACACGCATCTTACGAACCATTTTGTAAGCATATCATAATTCATCTATGAGTGAAATTGGATTTAAGGTATCAAATGAGGCCAGACTATGCAGATATATATATTTTCTATAATATATATATATATATATATATATATATATATATATATATATAATGCATCATCCATACATCATTACTATACATAATACAATGTATAACTGTATTAAAAGTTTCCTAATTACTTTGTACAAGCATTAAGATTTGTTAGATACAATAACTTTTGATTTATCTTTGTCTCTTTGAAATCTCCATTGTAATTATGTGGTTAAAATATTTGGTCACAGTAAAACTAAAAATAGTGTCGATTTCTGTCTGCTTCTTAAATTTTATAATTGATTATAAGTACCATTTAATCCAACTGGAAATGTTTCATGTCATTTCAAAATAAAATACCTTGTGAAGAAGAGGACGCGCTTATATTTGTGAATTTACTATGGTCATATATTTTGATTTCGTTGAAGTATCTGAGCACACGTAGAATATTTACTTATTTCAATAACTTAATAATGTTTTCAATAATTTAAATTAAATATTAATAAAAATGTGTCAAAAAATCCATTGTATTTGCAAGTTTATATGGATGAAAAATATAGAGAAAAAATAATGTTACCTTTACCTATATAAGAAATTATAATCGACATAAATAGCTCGAGTGAAACGTGAAATATTAATCAATGTACATAAAAAATCATTTATTTCAAAATTTAAAAAAACTAACTTTAAAAAATTGGCATATTGTCAATTATTTTTTATTACACACATGTTTTAAAGTAAATAATATACTTAATGAAATATTTTAAAACTTTTTTCTCAATAGAATATTTTCTCAATAGAAGAATTTTAATAATATTTTTAGTAGTTTTATTTATTTAAAAAAGTTGCACTCTACAGTGAACATATCCTGGCATAATGCATGGCAAAAAATTTACGGACAAACTGAACACAGAAAACAGTAAACGAAAGAACACTAAAAACATTGAAAATAATTATATATTAAAAATATGAAACCTGGAAAATTTGTATTTCAACAATTTAAAAAATTACAAGGGGATCAAAAATTTTCTTAAAACTTTTTTAAAACGTATGTAGTGTAAAATCTTCCATGTAATTGCATCTAATAAATGTATATTCTGAAATAACTATTGCATCTTAATCTTCTCTCTCTCGCTGATATATTAAAATAAATACTGCATAATATATCAACGTTGACAATCATATTTTATGCATGCCATTATTAAAAACCAACAAATGAAGAAAGGCTTTCATCGTTATTTCAATTTCGAAAAATAAAAATTATTGTTTAAATAAGATGATAAATATTGCAAATGAAAAATTTTTCTGTATAACAAATAGCTCATGATCCCATTTAGCATCTTTTCAAGAATTTCAACTTTATTTTTATATAAGTTATTATTTTCATAGTTTGGCTGCAATATCCATGATTCAAACGAATAACTCCAAAATATCGAATCTTCAAGACAAGCTAATAACTCTATGTGAGCTACAGGCCAAACTATCAATATGTTGTATGGAATCAGATTAATTGAGATGGAATTATAGGTATTCCTAAATGCATTTTATCTAAACATTTTCTTCCTTATCTTACGTTTTTATTTTTCTAATTCAAGTTAAATTTCCTTTCTAAGGAAAATGCATCACTTTTAGATCTGCGAATGTTTTCTATCATATTTAGATTATTTACACGCGGAGGCATTCAAAGATTGTGATTTTACATGCTCTCATACAGTCATTGATTTCCATTCAATAATAAGAAGTCAAAGCATGATAAAAAATAATTTCATTTGCCTGCTGACTTCAAAAGGATTCATGTAAACCATACCCTAAAATTCGAGTATAATCTCTGAAATTCATTTTTGATGAACGAAACCCAGTTTCTTCTACCTTTCGGCAATCCATACTGTTCCGAATTTCTTTATGCCAAAACGCGTATGCATTATTTTCTTATATCTCACTAACCTGTTGTGTTAGGAACTGATGCATATGTTAACTCTGTCGTGGTTCTAAACCCTTGTGTTGATATTGGTTTGAAGTTTAGAAGAATAGGTGTCAGCTTAGGTGTCTTCCTCTTTACTCGATCATGGCACAAATTTACAAGATCCGTCATCAATAGCCATCGTGTTGTTTTAGAGAACCACGTTATTAAATACTCCCCGCATACATCTCGCCAATGCCATACATTTCAATTTGGGAGACAAGTTTGTACTTGCTCTTACCATTCATCAGTACATTAAATTTAAGAAAAAAAAGTGTTATATAAATTGTTTGAATGCGAGAAAAGGCAATTTTTACTAAGGAAATACTTCAAGGACTCTTTAATCTTAACTGTATTATCAACTGCATTTGCTGAATTTTCTACAAACAATCCGATAAAGGTTCATGAAATTCAGGTGAAACGAATGATGGTTGATTGGTTGGACCTTTTTATTGACTCTTCGAAAGTTTTGGGTCAAATTACGTCAAACATTTTAGTTTACTAATTAGCAGGTGCATAATGCAAATTGTATCAAAAGTATATTTGTGATTCAGATATAGGTATAAAAACATAAAGCTATATAAGAAAAATAAAATTTTAGAATTATATAATAACACGGGATAGCTGTAAAACATTGAAGTTAAGGGTAGTTATATTTATTTACGACATGCTTTCGATCAATTCTATTGTCTATTATAGAGAATCGTACCACTTATTCGAAACATAGCCAAGGGCCGAATGCTTTCTATGGACTCTAGCATCTTACTCTCCAAACATCTGCATGTCGCTACCATGAGGAATTTAAAATTTGAATGGATTTAGGATAACCTCTATACATGGCGGAACTTCAGTGCTACCATGCTTAAAACTGAAACTCAACAGAAATAATGCCCAGCTCAAGTGGACCATCATTACACATATCAAATTTACTGATTACATCATTACATACTGAGCAAAAAATCGTTTTTAGTGTAACAATCAAACAGTTCATTGTTTAGACGAATGGGTTCAGAATTATTCCTGAAAGGTTTACATAAAATTAAAAATTTAATATCAATTTGAAAATCATTGTAAATGGAATAAAGAAATATTTGTTATGTTCTATAGTTATATAGTTCATATTATTTTCTTATAAAACAGCAAGGTTACCTCCGTCAGTTTCAATGTCATTACAACATCCATTGATGTAGTCTACATTTGTTGAATGTTTCAAGATCTACCTTTCCTTTAACTAAAAATTTGATATTTGAAACATATTTTGGAGACCACGCCTTTTCAAATTATACAACTCAATGTAATATCCTATAGTGATATATGATATTGATCCCCAAGTGTCTCAGTCTTGGAAGGGTCTGTGTTGTTGACTTTTTTATTGCTTAAGTAACTAATCTTATGGCATCTAGTTGAGTTGGAAATCCTAAGTTGCATATATTGTTATTACGTTTCCCATTATACTTATTAATTCCCCTCTAGAGTGAGTGGGATGCTTCAAAAGCAAACAAACAGCAGCAAACGTTGGTCTAAGTGTCGAAGTGGAGCAAAGTTTTCAAATATTTATTTTTAAGTAAATCTGAAAAAATATTTATATTTATATGTAACAAAATTAATGTTTAAGATATCCGACTACGTTCGGAACAGAGTATTTAAAAAGCGCATAAATAGATGGTTTTCATGATATTTACTGTCATTTTGGTTGGAAGACATGTATAAATTGTTTTAAGGACATTTTGATAAAAAAAAACGTTCTTTAAATACAATATTTTGCAAAAAAAGTAGCTTAGAATAACCTTTTTTTCAAAATATTCTCCTTTTATAAAAGTGCTTCTAAAATAATAATATTTTGCTTATATAAAGTAAACACTTTTCTTCAGAGAGTATGAACTAATTTTTTTGAAACATTCACATTATTTTCAGAGTTACATCCAATTGAAATAATTATCGGTGGTTTTTCTTACAATTTCTCCCCTCTGTTGCCGTAAAACATGGATAAACCCACTTCTAAGTTTTATATTTCAAAAATTCTAGTTGAGCCTCTGTACAGATGTCTGAGCTATATACAGGCAAAATATTAGTATAATAGAAACATTTTTTTGCATTATGCATCATTGCATTAATTTTGGAATATATGAAATAATTTAAGGCCTATATAGTTATAAATTAAGCATATAAAATATATTAAAATATTTTTTGTAAATAGATTTAAATAATTTTGAAAAAAAGAAGGAAATATACAGAAATATTAAACATTTATATTACAGAAATATTAGACATTTTTTTATATTATAGAAAGATTAAACATTTTTTTTTTATATTACAGAAATATTAGACATTTATATTGCAGAAAAAAATAAGAAATAAACAGTTGAATGACGTCTAGCTCAAGTACCCTTCTTGTCACCTGATTGTGGTTCAAAATTATGAGATATTTTGCCAAAAGCCTTCGAGTAGTTGAAAAACCGACGTCAATATTCACTCACTCACACGCCAAAGTATTAGAAATGAAAAAAAAAGCACGCATACAATTTTTACTTGTTCTTTATTTTTTTAATGACTTCCCACATGCTTTTGCATGCTTGTGAATGTTTTCTTATCGTGATTTTTACTAGAAAGGATAAGAAACTGAAATTAGCCGACATGGATTTCTACCAAACTACCTTATAAATTTTCTTGCGTTAAAATATGGTGCTTTAAGCCCAGCTGTTCAGCTCAATTTCGATACCATCACGATATCCTGAATAAATTCTAACACAAGCAAATTTGAATGATTCAAATTACATACATTTATCGAATTGAATAAATTAAATTCAGTTTGCTTATTCTTAGATAATGAACATTCTAATCTCAGAGTTTCATATCGGTGAATTTTAATACTTAATGTAAATATTGATTTCACATCAAAGATGAACCCTTTTGTGAAATTAATTTGCAAGTTTAGGTTTCCTGTAATTATTTAATCTACAGTTTCACCGATATCTCATTGTATTTGTGGTTGTTTTTTCAAACAAATAAATGTATTAATTTCTTGAAATTACTTTTGACTTAACGTTAATATTTTGATCTAAAGAATGGAGAATCCGTTTCAAAGAGGAATTATTAAAATAATTTCAAAAGGAATTATTAAAAGGAATTATTAAAATTCCTTTAATTTTTAATTTCAAAAGGAATTATTAAAATATTTTAGGTGATATTTTAGTAAAAATATATGTTAATTATATGCATTTTTATTTTTTTATTTATAGGCAAAAATAAAAGAATACAATAGTTAAATTTTTCAGGACTCTTTGAGTTCATTAATTTCATTCATAATTTAAAAACTTCAGTTAATTACATGGATAATTATTTACCATAATTTACTTAATTAAAATACCTCCCGTACCTATATGTTATACTGTTCTATATTAAATCATATTGTTAGTGATCAGATTTATTTCAAATATTGTTTGTATGAGAAGTGTCTTACGAGGAACATATTTGAAGAGTCAGATATAGTTTTTTTTTTATTTTTATATATTGCACTATTTTATAGGTATTATATATTTATACAAGATTATATTAAAAAGAATTTTTTTTAAAAAAAATAAGAAAAGTAATCAAGAGAGAGAGAGAGAGAAGGCATATGCCCTTTTACAAAATCAACTAATTTAGCATTATCTTAGGTTCTCTTGATTTTGATTAAGAATGTTTTTTTTTCTGTTTTTCAACCATAATACATTGTTACATTTTAGTTGTTCAACAGACTACTTGATAGAAAAATTTAAAATTTATTTTAAATCTTACCTACAGCAATAAAAATAGGGTTATTAAATCTTTTGTTTTCCATTTGCATTCAAAATTAGTTTTAAGGAGGCATAGTACCTTGCGCGAAAAAAAAATGTTCGTTGTCATATACATGTTACATTTCATCATAAGTTAAACAGTTTTGCTAATTTTGATCTGAATTTTATATATTATCTATAACAATATATAAACTTAAAGAAAACTAGAGAAATTTTGTTCTTTAATAAATAAAAAAAATTTAAAAAAGAAGATAAATATATATACCAAATTTAGAAAAAAAAATACTTACCTTCTTTTCCCGCATGATAATTTTTAAATTATACACTTTAGGATCTCAATTTTCCATTGAATTCAAGCTAAATGTAACCTTTATTCTGTGTATACCATTTAATTGAAAAGTATCTTATATTTTAATATTTTTTAAAATTAAAAAATTCATAAAAATATTTTTTTTAAATTTAAATTTTTATACAGTTGCAAATCAAAATGTATTAAACCATAAAACATAATTACGGCATACAGAATAAAGATCTATGACTATAATATGTATGCCTGTTTTTGTGGCTCTAGAGTAAAAACTTTTTTTACAATCTTTCGGGAAAGTGTAAAAAATTGAAACTGAGAAAATCAAGTTTAAAGTTTGACATTTCAATATTTCAAATAAAACTTAATACATAATATTTAAAATGATCCTGCTTCATATGTAGGACCTTCTAGTTTCTGCAAAATGCTCATTCATGGCTTTTTTTTCATTCTGCTGGACCAACGGGCCTCTAATATATATGTTCTTGATTTAATTTCGTCATTTTTCTGCGTGCATAATTGGCCTTAAACGCAGGGGTAATAGTAAAATGTCCTGTTTTAAATCCAAGAGCTTTCATTATCCTTATACGGCCCGTCATTCCCTCATTAAACATCACTATAGCCTCATTTACAGCTATGTCTACAATATTTTTAGATGAACCACACAGAAGTTTTGGGGCAGTACTTCCAAACAGTCGAGTTGAACGCCTCATTAGCGTTTTGTGTTTTACCCCCCACACATTTTTCAGCAATTTTGGTGCAGCAGATAGTTCTGCTATTATAGGCATAATTTCATCTATTATGGCAATTGGCACAATATTTTTATGTTTGAATAAAGAAGCACTATTTGTAGCAACTGCCTTTTGATATTAGCACCACGAAGTATCACCATTTGGGCTGAAGTGATGCATAGGTTTCTCATCAGTGGACCTATAATGACAATAAATTGCCCATATGGCCTGACGCATATCACTAACGGAGCTGTTATTCTGTCTAATAGCATTGCCAAAATAGGTGGTAATTTTATCAATTAACTTATCAGTCAGACGATTTTTACCGCTGATACTCTTACCGTCTAATAAATTTTTGCCACGATTCATTGTTTTTAACCCTTTGAGTGGTTAGCTTCCTCCTGAAAAGTTATTCCGAAAGCGTTTACTTTTATTTTGCCATTCACTTTAAAAATGCAACAGACTTCTTTCCTTTCCCCCTTTTAAAACTTGGGAGGTTGAACGGGGACAATTTTATGACTCAGTTCGGTTACTTTGTAAAGTAAGAACCAAGAGATCAATCGTTTACAGCTAGCTGTGAAGTTGCCTTGGGCAATCTTGTTTGAAAGTTTTAGTGCAACTGGGTCGTTCCCCCTATATGTTTAGTCACAGTAAAATTAAAACAAAATGAAGGGTGGAAAAAAGGAAATAAATAGTTTGTTAGAAGTTGAAAAATAATTATATTTTCTTCAAACAAAATTTATTTTTCTGAAATTTTTTTAAAAATTATATTTTAAAATATTAAAAATATATATATATATATATATTGGTATTGCGATTTGAACAAGAAAATGCATCCTGTATTCATTTTTGAATATGAGAGTAAGAAAACGCGCTCACTTTCCTGTTTTTTTAAAAAAGTAATGAGGTAAAAAGAGCGAAGAAACTATCTCTCTTTTTTTTAAACAATAAGGCAATAAATGGCGCATACGGTGATATCCATACGATGATTATATTTATGAAATAAAAACAATCTTTCTCTATTCAATTATATTTTTTTATTTAAAATAACATAAAAAGATTTCAATACTTTTAATTTATTTTAATTAAAATCATATAAATGATATTCTTATGTTAATTGAATATTTTTCGGAAAAATCTAAATTTTCATTCCTCATGTTCTCCTTTTCGAACTTCTTGTATTAAATAAAAATTTCTTTTCTACATCGGAATTTGTGATGGACATAACACACATTCAGTCAATAATTTTTAATTTAAATGGGGGATATACTTCTTCAAATGCGCATGGCAGTACTTCTAACCATATTCTACTCAAGTTTAATTACTTATCTTTCTGTTTCTTTTATTACAAGGAAAAATGTCACACATCGTAATTACATTTTCACACAATTCAGTCATTACAAATTCTATTGTGAGAAAAGTTCTCCCTAATTAATTTTGTCTTTCAAAACAGTACACTTAAAACAATTTTGTTCAGTGAAGTTAACCGACAGTTCCTCAATGTATCCATACTAAATTTTAAAAACAATTTTAACATTTTGAAATGTATCCTGTATTAATTTTTTTGAGTATACACAAATATTTCCTGCTGTATGGAAGACAAAGTATGAGATGTGGTGTGTGGTTTTGTAAGAATAATGTTTTCGTATGTGTAGACTATTTTTGAAAATTTAAATATCACTGAAGCTGATCATATAACCTCAAATAAGCCTTATTTTAATGTGTGCTGGTATCAAAAAATAAAACACTTTACAATATTAAACAGCCTATGGGTTTATATTCAATATCAAACTATTCGCAAACTGGTTTACAACTTCTATTCAAATTGTAAAGAAACTGAAATATAAATATATCTTACTGCAGTCAAAAATATTCATAATATGTAAATATCCTATTCCTCCACTTATTTCAGTACATTTTAAAAACTGTAGCTGAATGCAATTTTTTATATTTATAAACGAGGCATAAAAGCTCACACAGTCGTAAAAATGTATTTTCATTTCTAAATATACTACTATAAAACGTATATGGATTGTAAGATCAGTTGTAAAATCCTAAAAGCTTTTAGAAGAGCTGAAAACATGTAATTTAGGATTGATATAATGTTTAATATAATACACAAATATACATGTTTTTAAGCAAATACATTTGAAAAATCAAACTTCCTTCTGAAATAAACGTAATTGAAAGAAAAATGTTTAATTGCAAATGAGTGTAAATACATGTTTATCTAAGGGATATCCCCAAAGTGATGCAATCCTCAAACTTAAGACTTAAACTCAGTGGCACAACAATCCATGAGGCCAGGAACTACTATGCCCAACACAATATACGTGACCATTGGGCACTGAGGTGCATGAACAGATGTCCCGATTTGGTGGTCTGTCTGAAGAGAGACCTTCAGTGTTTAAGATCCGAAGCAAGCTTGGTACTCATTTAGCAACCCAAGTTAGCGGGGATGAAAGGCAGAATCGACTTTGCCCAGCCCGTTAATAGAACCCAAGACCTGTGGTGTGGAAGCACGATACACTACCACTCGACCCTATATAGTGAAAAATAAAACTTAATGTTAGAATCTTATATAAATCCCTAATGAATGAGGGAGTCCAAACTTTTTTTTCATGTAAACTGTTTAGACGGAAATGGTTAATTATGAACATTTCACAAGTTGCATAAACTAAAATTAACTGTTATAGTTTACATAAGTTTTTAAGAGTGAAAAAGTGTATTTTGGCTGCACAAATTAATTTTAAAAGGAATACGGTTACGAAAAAGTAATGCAAATCTATCTAAAGTATGGTTGGTTACCTAAGATATTGTCAAACACAACAAAGTATTCGGAGCCAATTCCACAATTCGTTGTTATAAAAATGTATGGAAAATTACAAGACTTAGTTTTTGCATTTGTAACTTATGTATTTTTCCCCTGAGAACTTAAAAAGCTAGAGCGGCATCCATCGAAACCGCGGGTTCCTCTCTAAGCCGGCTCTGCCATAATAAGTGAAAATGCCGGATTTTGTTTGTCAAGATCATTTTATAGCAGACTTCATTTTTCATGTATTTTAAATGGTCGTTTTATATTTTCTACATCAATATCTTAATGTCTGAATTTAAAATTACATAAAATTCTTGACATTCGAATCAATGACCATTATAATTTTTATTAGTATATGAATGTGTCATGAAACGATTACATGACTATTATTAACATATTATTTTAACCATTTAATTAATATTAAGTATAACATAACGCACACAAATTTTCTGAACTTTAAAATAATTATTTCGAAAACTACTTCAGATATACTCAAAATTTTTCATTCCTACGCTTTAGCTTCTCAGTTTTGCTTCTATGTAAAACTGTATTGTATATTCATCGAATTTTTTAGTATATTTTTTGCTCTTAGCATGCAGTTTTCAACTGAATTGTATGAAATCTTCGAAATATATTAAAAAATACCACATAAGCTATATAATAAAAAATTTGAAATTTATATTATACTCAAAAGAGTTGCTAGAACTTAAGGTAAATAATTTTTAACTGCGCGATACATTTTTTTCGAAATTTCAAATGGAATTTCTAACATAAATTTCTAGCTTTATACGGTCGAGATTTCAAAAAATATCCAGATTTTAAGTACTTATTCAGTTAGCCTTTAAAAAAAGATAAATGTTGAGGTATTTTGCATAAATGGATATTTTTGAAGAATAATTCGAATGTTTTTGAATAGCTCGAATTGAAAATTGATTTTTATGTTTATTTATATACATAAATGTCTACTGTAAATGTTTTCGTTTATTTTTGATTTCCATTTATTCAAACATTCAAGTTGTTGGAAAGTCTTAATTCATGTTATCTTTGATGTAAACTGAAGTTCGAGCAATTAAAATTCAAATATAATTCGGTGTATTTTTACAATATATAACTAGGCACTGTACTTAAACTTCCCTGAACACTTGGGCTTTGAAATCTAAAAAAAAAACTAATAGATCTTAATTAGTTCTTTTTTTTTTCGTTATTATTTTTATCGAAGTGTAAGAAAATGTTTCAAATTATTTGATGAAGTTTAAATTTATTCATTTTTAGTGGTTGGAAAGTTGAAAAGATTTCAAAGTTTAAAGTGTTTGATGTTTTATGATTTTTTTTGGCACCTTATAATGAAATAATCATGTTTCAAAAATTGAAAGCATTGATTAAGATAAGAAAAATGAAGCGGAAGAATATACTTTAAAAAAGATAATTTGTCTAACTATATAAAATAGCAGATTACCCTGACACGCCCCAACTTGTTACAATTTCAAACTAATATGAAACGAAAAGAGAATTGTAACATATTTTACTTTTGCGTTGAGACTTTTCAAACTTTTAAAATACAAGTTAACAAATAAACACTTCCTGGGGTCTAAAGAAATTTCCCCTCGATTTTTTACGATTGCCCCAGGGTCAAAACACGGGGTTTCCGGCGAGCTATAAAACTTCCTATCAGTGTCCTGCTGTGTTGCTTCCACCGTCCCTAATTATCTTTCAAGATGTTAAACCTTTAAAAGTGGGAAATGATTTCAGAAAAGTACGGCTAATCCGCTTTTGAAAATGTTACTTGAAAGCAAAAAAAACCCGTGCAGTGCATTTTTGAAGTATCTTTACAATGATGAAATTTTCCGTGCTAACCGCTTGGAGGGTTAATTTTTGCAGTCTAACACCCATTCCCTTTTGTATGTGGCCAACACATTCAACTTTTTCGATAGAATATGGTGCTGTCCTTTGAAGCTCTGGGAAGGTTTTTGTGTCCCCATCGCCGATATACTTAATATATTTCGCATTTCATTGTGGCACCGATCTTTGAAATATTTCCTTCATCCCGTCTACTTCCATTTTACTGGAAGAACCAATTATGGTTCTTTACACAGTGTGGTTGATGTTTCAATTTCCACTTTTAATATGAATGTCCAGAATTTGGTCCTCGCCATTTTTCACATCCTTTACAATATGAAGAGAGAACAGCAACATCAATCACTTTCCCTGTAACATCTCCAATGACACTACACACACCAATACGTGAAGTGTGTCCATGTGTTTTCCACGTACCGTCACCACTGACACAGATTTCGTTACTTCCGGAAGCTGATACTTCTTCTTTTGCAGCATTTTTCATGGAGTCGTCTGCTACTTCACGACTGGCCAAATTTATTTTTCACTATATCCTTTCTTATGACTTTTGTGATACTGGTGGTGGCAAATCCACACACACACATTGCTTTGCAAAAATTCTTTTTTCCACAAAAACCTAGTCCTACTGTGCGTATAGCATAGGTTATTCGTGTATTTACCTCATAGTTCTTACTTGAAGCAATAACTGAGGAACTTGTAAAAGTGGTCAATGTACTGCATGAGTAGCATTCAACATTAAACTCAGACACCAATCCATACAAAATCTTTTCTTTCATAACTGCTTTAGTATTTCAATTAGGACATTTTAAATATTTAGATAGTTCAGATATTATAATATCAATGTTTATCAATCTATATATCCATTAGATTGATTGGAATTTCTTACTTCCTTGTCAAGATAATTTTTTTGCATAATTTCTTAGCTGAAGCAGATATATAGTCAACATCAAGCGTATCTGATGCTTTGCGAGTGTAATGGTTCGCATGAAAACGCTTTCGTTTTCGGCGATAGTCACTGCCTCTACGTTGAGCTTTACTAGACATTTTTTACTAATAAATAAGATGCAAAAAAAAAACTTTAATCAACAAAAATTTAAAAAGCTTACGAATTACGAAAATAACGAGATAACACTCAATAAAGCAGCAGTAAACAGTATGAAATACAAATGTAAACAAACAATACTTAGAACTAGGGCAGTGCTGAGTTGCAAACTTCATTCTCTACTTAAAAATAGATAAAATTAAAAATTAGCAACAACTGGGGAGATAATAATTTAAACAACACCATCGATTTTGAAAGCGAAACTAGCGAACATGGTTTGTTAACATTGGGTTTAAATGGACAATCCAGTGCTGACGTTTGACATTTTTATTGCTATTGCCGTAATTTTGGTCCGATTTTGACACGGTTTGTTTTAAAATGCATCCCAACAGTCTGTATTAGTTTTTAAAATATTTTTTGAAAAATTGCTTTTCGCACACAAGAATTTTTGAAAAATTGACAAGCACCCAATACAATTGATATACACAGAATACAATTTTACAGTAGAGATTAAATAAACACCACGAAGTATTTGTCTTAATTCTGTACTTGAATAACATTTAATGCAACAAGTATATACTGGTGTGCAAAAATTAAGGACAAAGTCGCAAAATTAGCATATCAGCTGAACGAAGAGGCAGAGCGGACAGAAAGACCAATCAGGAGATTAAGTAAGGGGATGTACGGTAGCACATGCACAGATATGCAGGTAGACGTAATGGGGAGTGTCTGAGTAGTATAAAGCATGTTGTCGGTGTAAGATCAGTATTTCTGGCAAAGAGATTGCACGCCGTATAGCAGTTAAAATCACACCGAGATGCTGCCTCAGCGAGAAATGGCGAAGAATCAATCTGTTAGACGACATCTGAATGCTTTTACCCGAGGTCGAATCATTTGGGAAGTTGGAGGAAGGCTGCAGTGTGACAAGTGTGGCTGCAGAGTTCGGAATTGCTCACAGCATCGTTTCACGACTTTGGAGACAATTTCAAACTACAGGAACAGCTATCGGGGTTTCAGTAGTGGTCGTCCACGAGGAACCAGACCCGCAGATTACCGGTACATTTTCTTACAGGCCAGAAGAAACAGGCAGCAGACAGCGGGAGAAATCGCTAGACACTCGACATAGGCGACTGGACGACCGATATCGCGTTTTACCGTGGCCATTAGAAGACTACACGGTGGTGATCTGTTTGCACGACGCCCTGTACGGTGTGTACCTTTAACGCTTGCCCATCGGAGAAGGCGTTCCTCTGTGGTGCCGGGAACACCGGAATTGGAGAGACAATGAATGGGGACAAGTACTCTTTACAGATGAGAGCAGATTCAGTTTGAGTAGCGATTCTCATCGCATACTCATCTGGAGAGAGCAGGGAAGCCGCAATCATCCCTCGAACATCATTGAAAGGAGACAGGTATGGATTTCGCGGTGTTCTCGTTTGAGGAGGCATGCTTGGTAGTCGTACAGACCTTCACATCTTCGACGCAGGTTCAGTCAACGGACCCGTTATTGTAACGAAATTCTACTTCCATATGTGCGTCTTTTTAGAGCCGCTATGGTCTGCAGTTCCTTTTCATGGACGACAATGCACCATGTCATCGCACAGTAGCTGCCGAACAGCTCTTAGAGGGGTGAGGATATTGAACGTATGAATTGGCCGGCACGATCTCCGGATCTCAGTCCCATCGAGCATGTATGGGATTTTCTAAGCAGTCGCTTGGGCCAGCTCGTACAGCTTACCACCAGTAATGATTCGGGAGCTTCAATTGGCGCTGCACGACGAATGGGCATCAATGCCTCAACAACTATGTGGCCGCGGTAGCCGAGTGGTATAGGTATCGGACTGTGGCTTGCTTTGTCACAGGTTCGAGCCCAGTACCACTAAAGACCCGCCGTGTGGGGCAGCGATGCACGTTAAATCTGTCGAGAGCTGAAACGTCCTCCCGTTGGAGTGGTGTGGTAGTTAGGAGACAATGCCAGCTCAGGTGTCGTCCACGTCACTTGACCATGGTTCAAAATTGGCGTGGTCCGTCGCCAAAAGCCCTCATGTACTGAACAGTGCGACGTTAATATTCAATCAATCAATCAATCAGCCTCAACAACTATAATTGACACCCTCATTCTTAGCATGGGCAGACGCTGTGAAACCTGCCTAGCAGTCAGGGGAGATCATATCCCCTACTAAAGACCGGATGTTTCTTGCTGGACACCCATCACAGGGATGTTTTGGCCTTCATTCGCATTGCGTTCCATGCTACTTTTTCAATTAAGCTTCTTTTTATCCCTCTTATTTCTCTTTTTAGTAAGTGTTGCTTACATTACACATGTCCTTACGTATTGGGGATCTTACGGTATTAAATGTGTTGATTTGGAAAGCTTTTGTACAAAGTTATATTGAAAAAACCGTCTCGTCCTTAATTTTTGCACACCAGTGTACAATACTGATGCTATAAAAGTGAATGTAAGTTCAATTTAAAAGAAAAATGAATTGTTGGAATTATTTTTAATGAATACGTTTGAATATCATCCACAGAAAGTTGACATCAGAGAAATCGATAATTGGGGAATTACCTTCAGTACGATACATTTATATTAGTTCCAAAAACTAAATATATGAATCACAATGGTTTACATTCTTAAAACTATATTTTGTGTTATTTTAATCTTATTTTTAGAATAAACTTATATGTTTATTTTAGTCATATTTCTAGTTTAAGAGAGCTTCTGTAAACAACATATTCTTTGATCCTTTACGAAATTATTTCTTCAAAGCAAGATTATTACATGTTTCTCTCGTATTTCCTGTCTTATTTATATCATCCATATTGATATCCAGTAAATGTATTATTTTACTAATAATATTCATGTCCTTTCTTTCCACAAATCAAAGCAGACTTGCATATTCCTTAAAACAACATTATGTATTTTATACACCGTTAATTGTTTAGATACTATTTCATTATTCAAAATTTATTTATTCATAATATGCCATTTCTTTAAACCTTTATTTTTAAAGAAATTATTAATATTCTTTATTTTTTGCTTAAATCCTTAAACTATTTTTTATACTGCATTTATTTTAAGATTATATCTTTGTTTTGTTTTTTTTAAACGTGTAGAAATATTTTAAAATTAATTTTAGGTTTAAATTTTTTTTTCGGTTGCTTTAAAAATGTATAATTTTGTTAATATTATTGATAACAAATACCAATTAGCAGCATGAAAACCAGTAATTTTTTTAATCGATGCATTTTAAATATTATCTTTAAAATTATTGATATTCTTGATTTTAATTGAAAATTTATTCCATCTGGCATATTATTTCATATTTCATATCGCTTAAATTTCTTATAATTCAAGATGAGTGAGGTTTCAACGAAAAAATTAAGTGCATTTCTTTTTTTTTACTCATTTCAATTAATTTTTTTACAAAGAGCAAATACTTTTTGATGAGGAATGCAACGAAATTAATGAATTGCCTTTAAAAGACTTAAGACAAAAAGGATTTTGCAGTTTTTTTCTCTCTTCTTTCTCAAAGGAAAAAAATAGATGGAATCATTTAGTTCTAACAAAGTATTCCCTGAAAATCTAATAGAATTCTTCAAAAGTATTAAGATAAATGTGAACAAAATAATTAATTCTTTCTTTTCTGGAGTATTTAATTAAATTTCTCAAAATTCAAATAATTAAATAAAAATATGTCATGAATAGAAATCGTTTTTCCTATGTTTGAAAAAGTAATTTAAATCATTGAAACTTGTAAAAGGGGTGTCTGATAAATATTATTTTAAAGGGATAATAGGTATTCAAAAGGTTTATGAATGATTTGATTTTGTTTTGTAAAAATATTAGTTAAAATTGAAAAAGAAGAATTGTGAAAAATTATCAATACATCTCAACTCTAACGAGTAGTTTAAATCTTATTTTTAAAATTTTGCTTTACTTGGTCCCTTAATTTATTGTTTAAAATTGCCTTATCTTCGCATTTTATAATAATAACTTGAAATCTGATATGGTTTTATTTGTTTATCGTAAATTGTTCACAATTTATATAAATGCTACGATGCAAAAAAAGGTTCATAGTTATAAGTTAATATATTTGAATTAACCAAATTATGCTATTGATTAATACATCGTATGGATCAAAAACTAAAGTGCATTTGTGTATCAATACGTAAAATATTCTTAAGATAAAAATATTTTTTTTACTTTAATTCTGGTTTTAATCACTCGAAGCGTTGCATCTTTGAAATATGCATACAAATGAATGCATGCATAAAAAGTTAATTTTCTAGGTATAATTCAAATAAATCATATTAAAAAAGTTTGTTTCTAAGAATATTATTTTATATATAATTTTTTTCAAATAAAAAGGATTCGAAATACGAAGTACTCAGGTTGTTCAAACTCCTAATTTAAACTCATTAAGGACAATTAAGGAAAAAGAGATTTAATCATCCACATGATACCTCTAATCTATTTTTAACTCCTACAAATTATCCTCAAATCAAAGTGTATCATCGTAGATAAATTACATTGTTCTGCATGTTAGGATTTCCTATTTTAGAGGATGTATTATCTTCCAACGCCTTTTTCTTGGTTTATCATGATTTTCCTTTTTCTTTTTGACAGCTGATTTTTTTACTCTCTTTCAATGAGTAAGATAAATACCATCCAGAAAGTTCTGCTTACCAGTATTTGAATGTATAGTTCTTAGCAGTTTTGCACAATACATTTTTGGTGTTTAATCAAATATTTCCAATTTATATGTGTTATTATTTCCACACACACACATCAGCTCTCCATCTCTCTTTCTATATATGCATACTCACACAAATACACACATGGATACACAGACCACACTCACACTCACACATACACACATACACATACACACACACACACACACACATATATATATATATATATATATATATACAGTAAAATTCGGCGCATAACGCGTATTCCTAATAATTTTATTTGAACTACTATTTAATTTTAGAAACAATTAAATTCAGTTGTTATTTCAAATAATTCAAATTGTAAAGTACAAAACAGAAGTATAGCAGCCAAAAAAGTCATGAACTGTGAAATGTGGTCATTTGACACAAAGTTGATAATTCCGTAAATATAAGCATATTTTTTTTTTCAAAAAAGGACTTTTCTCAAAGTTACTTTAAAAAGCGGTGTACCTCTTTTCAATTCAAATTCAACTACATAATTATTAGCTAAATGATACGGAATGGAGTTCCTTAGTGAAAAATGTTTAATTAAAAATGTGGCTATAAACTCATAGTTAAAGGTTTGGTATTTATACATTTTAACTTTTTATTGTGATATATATTTCCATATATAGCATTTGAATGATTATCTTATGCGCCATTGTAATGTTGCCTATGCCCAAAGGTTCTACAAACGTCATTTTAAGAGCTTCTATTCTAAAGACCAGTGGCTAAGTTAATTCCTTGTGGGTTCGGAAACGATAACAAGTTTATCGCATCATAACACATTACCAGCAGCTACAGACACATTACTAGCAGCAGTCTAAGCTCAACCACATACTTGTTGTTCTAAGTAAAATTATTCCACTGTAGCTTTATCAGTATTTCGAGTAAATACTACGAAAAAATCGCATTTTTACACTATATGCGTACATATGGAGTTAAATATTTAATGAAAAAATGTTTTTCCTCCAACCTGTTTTATATTACTTTAAGTTTGCATGTGGATATTAATGTTAAAAATTGAAGAAAAATTATCGATAGCAAATATGGGTAACAATTATTCATTAATTCCCTACCTGTATAATTATATTTATTTCTTTTATTTCTAATGAGCTGCAGATTGGTGATTAACCATTGCAGACCTAGTAAATTCCCCGAAAGTTGGTGTCTCTTTTTAGTGTGGGACCTTATAGGCGGATACCAATCGCAGCAGGTAATTTTGACGCCCAGTTTGCTCCCTAGAGTGAAGCACCTGCACTCTGAATATGCAAACCTGCACTAGGATTTAATTTTGCCGAGAGTATCCAAACATGTAAGATATTTCTCACATGCCGCATAATCATACGACATGCTCACTGTCGATTTTCTGCTTCATAAAAACCCACCAATTTGGGCCGGAGTCGAACCCACAACTTTGGGTTGGGTTACATTCACGAAATTTGGTATGCATGTAGTGTATATGAAAATAAACAAATGATTAAAAATTCAGAACAAAATATCATTTTTTATTAAGCGGTTACAGCTTGCAAAAGGTTAAAAGATATATACAAGCCGAAATTCGGCGTGGCAATTTCATTTGTGGTAGTATCCTTGAAATATTTGGGCGAATGGGTAGCACAATCGGCGTTAAAATATCGTCCACGTATCTGCGAGCTGTCAAAGTGCCTTGAAGGACCACTAAAGATGATCGTGTGTCCCAAGAAATTGCTCCCCACACTGTCACACCTTGTGAAATTTTTAAAAAATGCCGGATTGGCTGGCCGGTGCGCCTCCATAAAATTATTTATTTTAAGTAAAAAATCCAGTACACTAGATGTGGGGTCAGTGGTAATAAGTAAGGCAGACAACATTAATTGTTGGTGCCGATTCTTTATTAGAAACACTCTACCTTCTGTTTATAGACCGAGGGGGCGGCCGATACGTCTATTCGACCAACCTGTTCTCTGAGGCCTATTATATATATCCGTCAGCTGCTCGTATACGTCTTAGAGGCATCCTAAGTCTCAATATCGTCTATCAAAGTCATCATTCGTTTGGATAGCCGTACGGCGCTATCATGCTTTTAAACTAGTTGCACAACTAATATGCGCATAGCACACTAGCCTTGTCTCATTGGCCAAATTTTAATCATTTGCATATCTCTTACCAGACTACATTCTTGGTTTCCGGCGTTCCACGGGCGTTTAATAAGTAAGGCTTAATATTCTTTATTAGAAAAGTTTATAGACTTTTATAAATTTTCCCTTTCCTTCACAAAATCAGCACATCTAATACTCTTTTTCAAAAAGACTTTCCCCTCTCCCCAGCTCCTCCGCTTAGCCCGGCGTTGCTCGGGAAATAAAAAGCTTTAAGAAATAATGCTTAAATACTTCTCGCAAAAAGGGGAAAAAACAAAAAACACATTTTTTTTAAAAAAACCGTAATTTTTAAGATATTTTATCAATCTTTGTACTGATTACGGATAAAATCGTTCTACACACGGTTAAAAAGTGTTCTTTTTCCGGTCTTCATTTTTAAGTTAATGCCTTCAAAGTTCATATATCGATTGCAAACAATGGTAATTTTTAAGCAAAAAATATCACCAAAATAATTTTTAAATATGTCTAAAAAGGAATAAACACGAAAAAAAATATTTTTTAAAAAACCCGTAATTTTTAAGTAATTTCTTCAATTTTTGTACAGATTACGGATAATATCATTCTACACATGGACAAAATGTTTCTTGAGATTATTTTCATAAATGTTGTTGTTGTTGTTTCCAATCCCCTTCGAGCAGGAAAACCTACACCAAGTCCATTTGACCATTCCGCGTAATAGTCTCACACACCAGGCTTTGTTCTTCATGCAACTGTCGCAGGGAAATGCCCCAGCAGTCCAGAAGATGAGCAGGAGAAGCAAGGAGAGAGCAGGGAAAGGTTAATAAAGACTTTACTCCCTGCACAAAAGTCATACTACGCAGGTGACCGCATCTAAGGAGCACCAAGGCCGTTTGATGAGCCCTGGAACTCCTGCACTGTATAGATAGGCCAGGACTCTTAGCTGCGTACCAGTGGTGAGCAGGAGGGTTTCGCCAAGTCAAATTCATTTTATTTCTTTAGAAGGAATGAATTTCCGTATGGGTTAAGACAGTGGAACTGGGGTTAGGGAGATCACATCCCCTACCAGCCAGCTCATCAGCAGCTTTGTTCCCAGGCACTACCACATGTGATGGAATTCACTGGAGACATACTTGTTTCCTCTGACGAAGCCTTATTAATTTGGATAAAATATCTAGACCAATACTGTCCATAATTTTTGGCCAATTCTTCAAATATGGATCTTCAAATATCCAGATACTGTCTTTATAAGAGTTCAGAGCATGATCGAGAGCACCACTAATAGCAATGAGTTCCGATCTAAAGACGGAACAGTAGTCAGGATTCCTGATGCTGATTTTAACATCGTTCCCAGGAGTATTACTAAAAATACCACTCCCTGCTCTACCCGTATCCAAACGACTAACATCTGTGTAAATAATCAAGGCTTGATCGGGTGTGTCATTTATTACTTCAAGTGCCAGTTGTCTGAGTAATTCCGGATGGCTGCTATGCTTGGGAGTACTGGTCAATAATTCCTCCCGGAATTCAACATGATTAAAAGAATCAATAGGTGTGATGCAGCTAAAAGGTGTAGATGTGTCAACATTGAAATCAATAAAACCATGTTTACGCATGTAATTAAGTGGGCTGTGTCGCTTTAAACGTTGGTTACTTGTTCAATTTAAAATGAAAGAAGAGGTTCTATTGAAGGATCCAAAGCTTTTAATTTTGTTAAAATACCTATATGAGTTGACTTCAAATCTCATAGTAAGAGGTTGGATGTCGTTCTCGTACAAAGCTATGTCAGTAGGGCAACTATATCTAAGGCCCGTGATAATCCTCGCAGCACTGAGTTGCACTCTCTCCAGTTTTTTCAAGTTTGTAGGCGATGCTACTTGAAAGATTTGGAACCAATATTCCAAGACTGGGTGAACCAAGGCTGTATAAGTTATTCTATATGTCAAAGCGTCTGAACCCCAGTCTCTGCCAGAAAGATATTTTAAGATCTTAAGTCTCTTTCTTGCTTTATCGGCTATTTTCTGAATATGTTTACCACAGTCCACTTCCGAGTCTAAAGTGAAATCACGATAGGTAGGGTATTGACTGTAATTCCAGCGTTCACTCATTAGAAAAATTTCAGGAGAGTAGTTGTAAAGATGCCTATTAGTCGTGAAGAAGCTGACAGTAGACTTTGAAGCATTGAAAGTAATTTTGTGGTTGTCTGCGAATTCCTGAATATTTACTAAGGACCTATTCAGCTGGGATACCAATTTGTTAAATTTGCATCACTGCACCACAAAACTACATCATCAATGAAAAGTCGAGTTTGAGAAGATTTAACATACTTTTCAACCCCGGAAATAAATAATGAGAAAAGAGTTGGACTTAAAACGCAGCCCTGGGGAATTCCTTGATAGAGTTTGTAAGAATCCGATAAAGTAGCATGAAAGTTGACACCAAAATTTCGGTGATTTAGAAAGTTTGAGATCCAGGGCAGAGCTTTACATTTAATTCCAAAAACACCAAAGCACTTGCTTAACAACTTATATTTCCATACCCTATCAAAGGCCTTTGACACACCTAAAATTACCGCCATGGTGTGTCTCGTTGGTTTGTGATTCTGAGAATCTCTAACACATTGGGTGAAGTATAAAATTTGGTCAACAGTAGAGAGACCCTTACGAAAAGAAAATTGCTCCGAGGTCATTAAGTTATTAGTGTGTATATATGGTGAATCAATCTCCGCAGCACCATGCATTCCATTAATTTGCAAGTGATGCAGGTAAGAGAAATAGGACGAAGGTTTGTCGTAAGCCCGGCATTCTTGTTGGGTTTTATGAATGGGAATAACGATGGCCGATTTCTACTGCCTTGGTAGTTTGCCAGTTTTCCATGACAAGTTACATATGTATAACAGTCTTTCCCTACCCAAAATTCCAAGGTGGGACAAGAAATGTCCAGGGATGCTTTCTGGACCAGGGGATTTGTTGGTGTCCAGATTTTGAAGGGTAAAAGATTGTTCAGGTAAGGTGAAATCAACATTGAATAATGGGTTATATGCCGGCCTGTCCCTACAAGATTTTACTTGATTTCTGGTGACTCTGGCGAAGTGCTTGTCATAACTACTTAAAATGAAGCCGACTTTCATTTGCGTAATGCTGAGCCTGGGCATCTGCTGCTTCCCGAGCATCCACTGAGACATGGCCATTATCACTAATGATAGCGTTAGTTTCTTTGTTACTAGGCTTTAAGTTATCAATTTGCTTAGCCAGTTTCCATAATTTAGTACTTGAAGTTCTATAGTCTAACTTTTCGCATAGATTTTGCCAATTTGATCGTTTGACTTATACATAAATTTTCTTAATTTCAGCGTTCAGCTTATTCAATTTAATTTTTTTTGTCCAAGCCGCCATTTTGGGAAATTACTTTTAAGAGTTCCCTTTTTTGGGCAATCAATGGCTTAATAAGGTATCAAGTGTAGGCAAAGAAAGTACGGGTCTGTTTACTTTTCCCCCTAGGGATTGAAGACTTAGCAGCTGTAAAAATGAAGTGCTTGAAATGGGACCATTCCTTTTCCAAGTTGTCCGAAATAGATTCTTGCGATATAAGATTGTTAGAGATATTTTCAAACAGACTCCAGTCGGCTTTCTTAAAATTCCAGTGGAGGTTCTTCACACCATTAAAATTGATCTTGAGATCTATTTCGATTAAAATAGGAAGGCGATTCCTGCCAATATTGTCCAGTACTCTTCAGTAAATGTAAGGAAATAAACCAGGACTTATAAATGTCAAATCCAAGACATCAGTAGAACCATAACTGTTAGATCGGAAAGTGTGAGTGCCATCATTTAGACACAAGAAAGCCTTGTGGTTGACCAAGTTACTAAGCACCAAACCTCTTGCGTTTGCAATAGTGCTACCCCAGGTAGTATTCTTGGCATTGAAGTCTCCTAGTATTATAGTGTTGTCATCAAACAGACCTTCCAACCTGTTTGTATCAAAATGTTGACTATTTGGAGGTTGGTAGAGATTATTGATGGTAACAGTGCGATCCTTAGAGTGGACAGTTATACCTAGATATTCGAGATCAGAGGTGTCATTGCCAATATCTGGTAGTGTCTGAAAATGGACGTCACGAATAAGAAACATGAGTCCGCCTCCACCTGAAGCACTGTTCCTTCGGACGATGTTATATCCTTTACCATTCAGAAGTCTCTGCTCGCACAATTTAGTTTCCTGAAGAGCTATAATTTCCACATGTAGTCTATCAGCTATTTCCAGAATCTGGTCTAACTTAATTCTTGTAGCTACAGTACTTAATCCATTAATATTGTCACGGAGTTCGAAAGAAGTACACAGTTCAGTTAAACAAACAATTAGATTTATTCTAACAATGGAGCTCGATACAACACTGGACTGAGAACATGCCCAACTGGGTACGTCAGTGTTTCTCAAACTGCTGGGCGCGCTTCCCTTGGGAGGCGTGATAACCTTACAAGGGGGGGCAGGAGCTTATCAAAAAGTCGAAAATAAAAGATTATTTTTTTAAAAAAATTTTGGGTCGCAAGTATGGAAAGTTTGAGAAGCACTGGGCTGCGTACTCAGCTTTTATACACTTACCGAATATTTGAGAAATAACCAGTATGCACTCTAAAGAATGATCTGGATTCATATCGAACCTAGACAAACAATACATTAAAAATAAAAATAAAATTCCAGTTTTTGGATAAATCTACCGGGGCTGGGATTTGAACCCGAGACCAGAGGAAATGGACTCCAACGCTCTGCCAACTAGGCTGTCGGAACTTGTAGCAAAGTGTGTGTGCGACAATATTACATTGCAGCAAACAAAGATATTTGGAAGATCTTTTACTTTGTGGAGACTGTAATATATTTATCACACAGGGCCCTCTACCTAAGTCCTGTGCACGTCGTTGATTTACCTGCGCGACGGACGATGCAGTATGAGAATCAAACAAATGCGGTTGGTCCATGGCGAAGGGTATTATGCAGCTTCCCTTTAGGCGAGGAACCACTTGGTTGGAAGATTGACTAAACCTCATGCCTGACTGTCCGCGGAAGGTATTTTATTTCCCTTCTACCACCTATTGGAAAACCAATAGAGGCATTCCCCGATCTGCCACCTGGGGACGCGCCCTGTATGGGTTACAGGCTCCCCCTAGGGATTTTCATAAATAAAAAAGTTATTAGATATTTAAATTTTGAGATTTTTTTTAAAAATCGTAAAAAAAAAGTTTTTCATATTCAATTTAATATTTATTGGCGCATCTTTTCTTTTCTTGTGTGACTTTTCATCAAACGTAAGGGGCCGAAAGTTAGTGTCTTAAAACTTAACGCATAGATTGCGAACAATGGTAGATTTTAAACAAAAAAGAAAACTAAAATAATGCTAAAATATTTCTAGCAAAAGTATCAAACTTCGAACCTGGAAACTACCGTTTAGAAAGCAGCGCATTAAACAACTAAGCTACTCGTCTTTGGGGTAAAATCAGTGAAAGGACCTTTAAAAAAAGGAAGCAATATTCAATTTCGCATTGCGTTATTTGTTAAAGTTAAAAAAAAATTTCGGGCTTCATGTTTAAGTTAATACCTGCAAACTTCATATATCGATTGCAAACAATGGTAATTTTTAAACAAAAAACTTTAAAAAAATAATGCTTGAATATTTCTTGCAAAATGGGAAAAAAACAAAAAAAACACAGTTAAAAAAAACCGTAATTTTTAAGATATTTTAACAATCTTTGTACAGATTACTTATAATAATGTTGTACACACGGGAAAATTTTCGTGAGATTAGTTTTATAATTAAAGGAGTTATTAAGTATTTAAATAAAATTTTGAGTATTTTTTGAAAAATCGTAAAAGAAACAGTTTTTGACATTTAGTTTTCTAAAAGACTGATTCTAAACGAAAAAGCATGAGCTATTTTAGTGTAAAATATTTTTTCGTTTTCGCGAAAGAAAATGCAAGCGGAACTATTAAGAAATACTTTTCATAAAATAGTATCGATTTTGACACATTTTAAAAAAAAATAGTAAAAAATAGAAAATATATTTATTTTGTAAAATAAATTATACCGTATTGTGGCGAAATCGATGATCTTTCCGATTCTGTAATTTTTTTTGTCAGTTTCTTAGAAAAAATTAAATCGTGTTTTAAAAACATCTGAACAAAAAAACAGGTCGAAGATTTGGAACTTCCCCACCTTTCGGGAAAAAACGGCACTAATTATGCGTTTTAAGGTTTTTAATTAATATTTTTAACTAATTGGAATATCGGAATATAAATGAAAAAAAACAGATTCCACGGATCATTCCCGACCTTTTGGTATATTTGGCGAGTTTCTGCCTTGTGCGGTTCGTGAGAAGATAGATGTGCATACGTTTGTTTACCTACGGATTTTAATGGTGTAGATACGTATATACCGGGAGGGCAAAAAGTCCGTAAAAATTTTAAAAATTCATAAAATCCGGAGAAATGAACGAAAAAAAACTGTTTGCAGGATCAGCATTAGTATGTCACGGGACTTTTTTTAGCTAGAAAAAAAAATAATTCGAAAATCATCCGGTAGGTGGCGCTGATGTACGCAAATCAAAGAAACAATGCGTAAATAATGAACAGAAAACTTTCAAAACTTTATTACACCAGAATATGTTTCTAATGACCACCACCACAGGGGAGAAGACATTCCAGACGAGTGACAAATCCAGCAACGTCAGAGTGCAACATGTCCGGATGTATGGAGGACACTTCTCTGCGGATCGCATCTTTCAGTTCCGACAGACTTCATGGACCGGATAAATACACGTGATATTTCAAATATCCTCACAACCAGAAGTCTGCCGGTGTTAAATCTGGAGACCGAGGAGGCCATGGGTACCTTCAGCGCCTGCTAACGACTCTGTCTTCCCCGAACGTCTGTATCAGGAATGCCTTAACCGGGTTAGCAGTGTGACTGGTTGCTCCATCCTGCATGACCATGACGTTCGAAATCTGACCTCGTTGAATTAAACATGGCACGACAGTCTCCCGCAGAAGAGTTAGATAACACTGAGCACCACTTACTGTTTCCGTTATCCATCAATTTACTGGGCACTGCGTTTCAAAGAAGAAGGGTCAGATGATAAATGAACCCGTGAAACCACACCATGCTGTCACTTTTGGGGAATGCAATGGCTTCTGTGTGTACTCACGTGAATTAGAGGTCGCCCAAATGCAACAGTTATGGTTATTAACGTGACCATGAAGGGAGAAACGAGCTTCATCTGTCCACAAGATGTTAAAAACCCAGGTGGGATCCGGTTCCATTTTAGAGAAGGCCCACTTCGCAAATGCTTCCCTCTGTGCGGTATCTGCAAGCAAAAGTTCATGGCACGATTGCAATTTGTATGGATATAGCTGGAGGATTCGACAAAGAATATTGCGGACAGATGATGATGGTAAGCCCAATCGTCTGGCAGCTTCACGAGCACTGCTGGCCCCTGAAGCTGCTTCGGATGCAATCGCTTCCATTTCGACAGCAATGCAAGGTGCACGTGCTTTTCTCAAGCATGGTCGTCCGGCTTGTGCTCGATCCTCCAACTTTCCAGTTTCCTTAAAACGTTTAACAAGCTTAGGAGACCTGCAGGTGTTAAAGGGCCTTTTCCACTCTTCACATTTTTCTGAACTCGGAATTTACGCAAGACAATGGTCGCTGATTCTTCGTTCATGTTAAATAACTTCACCAGCAAAGCGTTATCCGGCGCACTGAGCATCCTTGTTCACATTCAATGTTTGTAATGGTGAAATGAGTTTGGATTCATTGAGAGCAAAGGTTTTTATAGCCGTCTAATTTGCATATTTCCACCACAGACGCTGGTAACAGCGCCACCGACCGGATAATTTTCGAATTAATCTTTTCTAGCTTAAAAAAAAATCCCGTGACATACTAATGCTGATCCTGCAAACAGTTTTTTTTTTTTCGTTCATTTTTCCGGATTTTACGAATTTTTAAAGTTTTTACGGTCTTTTTGCCCACTTGGTATATATATATATATATATATATATATATATATATATATATATATATATATATATATATATATATCTGTGTGTGTAATAATTTCCTCTAGTATCCTTTTTGTTAACTCCTTGTACTAATATTTAAATAAAATTTAATTATTTAGTTTAAAACTCTAAATCGTAATCGGCTAGTCCGATATCCCTGTCCTGACCATTCTATCCAATCAGAACTACAATTACGCAATAACCACTGCCGGTTTAAAAGCAAAAATCTGGTGTAATCTTTTTTTTGTCTACCTGCTTTCATCATGGAAAATTGTAAATAACTGCAGCTCTGTGTCTTTGTGTTGTGTCCGTCAAGATGTCGCTTCTGTTATACGTGTCTGCTTACGTTTTTTAACGAATAGATGTAAAATATAAAGTGATTGACCAGTTACGCTATGTGTGGTTCAAAATAAAAGATGAAACTGAATTCTAAAGATGTTTTCAATAAACCAGATATGACAACAACCAACATTACTACAATACGTTACACACACACACACATATATATATATACACTCAGGAACGTTGAAAATAGCGGCCCAAGAAGAAAGCATCGGATTGAAAGAAAATTTAATACACATAATGACACAGAGGAGAGATTCACTTGATCTAAAAATCAAGATAATTAAACGAATACAGGGTGTGCAACGACACAAATACTGGGTAACTTCAATAGCGGACCACCTCCAGCTGCAATACATGCCGCCACACGGTCCGGCGTTGAGATGATTAGACACCTTATGTTGTCCTGAGGCAGATGGGCCCACAAATCTTGAACAGCCAACTCTAAATCATGTACAGAGAGACACGATGGCATCTGCCGTTTTTGCTGATTTCACACGTGCTGTACAGGGGACAAATAGGAGGAGCAGGCCGGCCACGAAAAAGTCTGAAAATGACGTAGAAAGTCTTGAGCAACTCTTGCTGTATGCGGACGAGCATTATGTTGCTGGAAAATTGCACCCGGGAGACTATTTAGGAAATATCCTACATGAGGGTGAAAAATATCATCAACATAACGTTGGCTCGCTAAGGTTCCACGCATCACAATTAAAGTGGACCGGCTATCATAGGCTTTGGCCCCCCAGACCATTACATCAGCTAGGTGGGCAGTGTGACGTAGAACAGGGGGGGGATTGTACCGCTCACCAGGGTGCCTCCACACTCGTACACGGTTACCATCTGTCCCCAAAACAAACCGGGATTCATCACTAAACACAACCTTTTGCCAATCTGTGACATTTCACATTCATCTGGCTTGGCACCACTATAGACGTAGTGGCCGATGTTCCGGTGTTAAAGGGGGTGCACGGAAAGTGTCCTGGGATTTCAGATTTGCTTCTGCAAGGTGTCTGGAAATTGTTTGTGGAACAATTGCTATGCCTACGTCTGCTCGTATCGTTGAACGAGTCACTGTGGGGTCCTCCACAAGTGCTTGCCGCACAATCCTTCGATCCTCTCTCCTCGTGGTCTTCCTGGTCGCTCCAGACCCGGTTTTCAGCACGTGGGTACCTTCTCGTATCCACTGCTCCCAACAATTTCTAAGGGCACACCCCGCACGATCCACCTGGCCAGCAACACGGCGCGTCGACCAGCCTGCTGTTTTCATCCCGATGATCAGGCCTCTCTCAAACTCGCTTAACTGTGAGAAATGTCTTCTAGCACGTTTACCTGGCATGTTTCGCTTACCAAAGTCTTCCTACAATCTGCGGGTAATCGTCACGTTTATGAATCTTCGAATTTGCGCTGGCTTATATAGCACCCTCTTCCTGATTGTAGCGCCACCTCGGCGTGTATGAGCATGCGTATTGGTACAAAACTTGGATCATTTGCATATCACATTACACTGCACTTATTTGCAAAGTTTCGCAATTGTACTTAGCTTCCTTCTTGGGTCGCTATTTTCAATGTTCCTGAGTGTATATATATATTAAAATTGATCATGTTGTAAATGATTCTTACCAGATTTATCGTTATATAGATGATTTACTAATTTTTGGTAAAAATAGTGAATACAAACCAAATATTACGTTTTACCCTGATTATCTCAAGCTTCTTAAAACTAACTTCAACTCTAATATGGTGGAATTTTTGGATTTAGATTTGCATCTTATTAACAATAATGTAGTCAGTAACATTTTTGACACAAAAGAGATTCGTTTAAGTTCCATATAATTAAAATTTTTCCTGTATGGAATATTAACTTGTATATATCAAAATTTACAGAAATATCATTTTGAATTTTTTATTTAGAAATGATAACTTAACTACCCACAAAATATATAAATACAATAATATAAAAAAACCTTTTTCAATGTTGTTTAGATCATGAATACCCTTTTAATTTCTTAAGAACTTATATTCATCACAAATTCATTAACCGTCTTGCTACTTCGAATTCCAAAACCACCACACAACAACAGGATTTCAAAGTCAGCATGTTAGTGGTCTTACTGTGAAGATTATATCATAACACTCATACACAGTTTAAATTTTTTCCATACACATCTTGAACATCTTACACATTGTTGACAACCAACCAAATTAGAACCTAGGAAATTTACATTTTTGACAATCAACCAATTCAAATTCTACCATATTTGATTGTCGTCTTTTTTTTTATATCTGTCTTTGCTGGCTGGTTTAAAAGTTAGCTCAGAAGATGTGTTTATGTATATTCGAATTTTTTAACTTGGTGAATAATTGATTTTCATTGAGGTCAAGACGCTTGATTCTCTTCGTAAAAGCTCTGTGAGTAAAGAAATTTTGTTAAATTATTTTTGAAAGATACTTTTCTTATGTAATTGTTTTAGGAATTTTCTACTTTTCTTACGTATTTATTTTGCGATTTTTCTGCATTAAGAGTTTGGGAGAGTTTGTTACATAATAGTAGTGAGTGGTTTTATCATACTCTCTGAGTTTTCCATTCTCTGAATTTTTGTCTATTTTATTTTATTTGGTTTTTCTAACCGAGTTGCAAAGGGGGAAGTTTGGCGCCTTCAAACTAGTTTAACCCCACTTATTCGGTCCTAAGTCTGAAATTGCCTTTTGAATCGCTAGGTTCTTCTTTTTTGCAGTTTCTTTTTTTCATTTCTCTATAATTTTGTTCTACATGTCCAGCTTTTATATTTTTATTACGCTATTTCTTGTTATGTTCATTATCTATTATTTCTTGTTTTTGGTATATAATACATATTTCTTTTATATATATATATATATATATATATATATGTATGTATATATATATGTATACTGTTTTTGAATTTGTTACAGAATTTAAATAGTAAAATGTTTTTATGTTATTAAGTCATTTATACACTTAAAAAATAAGTGCATTGATCTAAAAAGCCTCCGTAAATTTCTTATGAATTTCCGCCAAACCCATTCCTAGCGGATCTCTGTGCAACAGAAGAAACATGCGTACAAATATCAAGCATGTTAATCTTGTTGGATCAAAAACGGTTGTTTTTATCTTTTAAGCTCCCCCAACCCTATTGGAAGTCGATTTTTGACACGTCTGGGGATCTCTATTGTATCAAAAGAAATATGTCTTACGTCTGCAAATCTGGGGCTACATGAACTGAAGATAACTAATTAAAACTCTCAATTCATTTGTTGTCCTCTGGCAACACTTATGATTATTCAATACTTTTTACTTTTCTGTAGTATGTTGTATTACCATGTATCTTATGCATTTTTTCTAGTAACAAACAACATTAAAGTTCATTTAATATTGTATGCGATGTGGAACATCGTTTTGATATAAATCAACAACATTCTGAACACGCATCAGAGAAATTGAATATCAATCTCTAACCAAATTACTTATCGCCAAGTGGTGACTAACGGACGTTCAAAGCGATGTATCTAAAGTAAGCAAAATGAATCATTTTGAAATAAATTGTACATCCGGTGAGTGATTAATCATATTTGTATTATTTTCCATTTCACAACGTTCTACATTTTAGCGATCATGAATCGCAAAAATGTTGGTTAATTTAAAAATAACATGAATATTTTTCACAAAAAGAAATTTCTTTCACCATTTCTCTGTTGCTTTTGAGCATTCCTATTGCTGTCACAAGCAGTTGTCGTTAATAAGCCGGCATCAATCCAACCTTCCTCTGCTGAACATTCTCGAATAAACCCTTCACGGCATAATACAATTGACGATGAAGATGTCTTCAGCACCAATTGGACATTTATATTTCTTTTACGGGTTTTGTTGACGCCGTTTACCATTTTACTCCAGAAAACAGAATGCAGCAACACCCTTTGAAAGTGATCTATATCTCTAAGAAACACTGACCCTGGCTTAATTCAGGAAAGACAACCTTCTGATCTGTCGTAACGCAGCAAGCAAAGTCGTCAGAACCACTTGATGCAGCATAGTCGTCAGACTCACTTGATGCAACAGTAATAACTCGCACGCTCGCCATATCAACAAAGATCTCGATTTGGTCATGCAACTCAACCATCTAGACAATTCCTGTAACATACACCCTGTTCACTGGTGGGTGAGTACTGGGGTTGCATGAACTGGTGCTAATAAATTTAACTCTCAATTTCTTTGTTGTCCTCTGGGAACACTTATGATTATTCAATACTTATTACTTTTCTGTAGAATGTTGTGTTACCATGTACCTCATGTGTTTTATCTAGTGACAAACAACATTAAAGTTCATTTACTATTTTATGAGATGTGGAACATCGTTTTGACTAAAATCAACAACATCCTGAACACGAATTATAGAAATTTTATACCTTTTTCGAACCCAACTTATCTATCGCCAAAAATCCAATAGTTATGGATATCTCGCAATGAATGAATGAGTGAGTAGCTTTTTCCCTTCTCTCCCCCTTTATCACACACCACATCCTGTGGTGTGTGATATAATAGACATTACGAGTCGACTGCATGGTAAGGGTTGTGATATAGAGTTTTGCTGGATACCAAGCCACGTGGGTATTACAGGCAACGAGCAAGCGGAAAACGTGGCTCGGTCGGCAAAAACAGAATTGCCGCTAACAGTTCCCCTTCGTGACATAAAGCGCGTCATCCAGAATCGTATTGTTAATGCCTGGCTGTTATCATGGTATGTGGAGAAAAATAGCAAACTGCATTGCGTGAAGCCTGTCATTGGAGCTTTGCCTGTAATGCCGATGCGAAGAACCGATGTTAAGCTGACTCGGCTTCGCATTGGTCATACTCGTCTTACGCACAGGCATATGTTATTGGGTGAGAATGCCCCATAAAGTCCTTCATGTAAAGTCCTGTATTCTGTTTATCATATTTTAATAGATTGTCCAGTTTTTAGTCATCATCGCATCACCTTTTTTCATGCATCTGCTTTAACCTCATCTGACTTGGTGGGAGAACCTCCCCACCAAAATCTATTTGCCTTTCTTTTAAAAAATTGGAATTTTATATTTGATTTGATTTGTACGTTTAATTAGATTTTTAATATTATATATTTATGTATGCATGTATGCATACATGTATACATATGCATGTGTGCATGTACTTTTATGTATTTATTCTTGTTTAACGAGAGAGTGTTTGCCGCAGATTGTCCGGAGTTGGCCCCTGCGCCATTAAATTCAAACTCCGCCTTTATATATATGTCATATCATTAGGAAAAAATTATCTTATTTTTTATCTCTGGCACACACACACAAAATCTAACGTAAATCACCACTTAAAAAATTCATTTTACTTAAATAATATTTTGTGTAGAAAATTAAATCATCTTATCTAGAATATTCTTCTGGTAACGTTTTATTTGTTTTAAATAATGCTATTGAAGTATTACGTAATTCCTGTTGGTTAAGTAAAATATCCCTGATAAGATATAAGGACTCACAATTGTATTGCTGGTTCCTCCTTTAATTAATAACACAAAATTTTAAAAAGATGTCAGTTCTCCGAGTAATAATCGATTTGAAAATTAAATTTTCGGGAACCTGATATCCTGAAGATACAGACTTGAAAAGTACTTTTCTTTTCAATAAAACAAAGTTCCTATTCAAGTTTATTTTTCTCCTTCGGAAGAAAAAGGACATTTACCGAAGTTCAGGGAAAGTTCTCGTTTGAACAAAATTGACAGTAAAGGTTTTGAATTCGAATTTCCTTGCACTTTCGTTAAATCTAACAAAAGCTTTGAAGAACATCGTTATTTTCTGCCTTCTACTTTTCTAACGGAAAAAATAACTCGCGTTGAAGAAAGTGTAGCAGAAACATTTTCAGTATTGAAAAATATTGCACTTTCTGTCACATCGCTATTAGATTTCACGGGATGAACGGGAAATGTATTGCACCTGGACCTTTTACAAATCAATGTATTAATTTCAAGTTTTTTATTTATTTTTTTTACTAAAATTTTTACATGTTAAATCATTTTTGTTCTTAAAAAAATAAAATAATTATTTGATGGATACTAAAATATTCTTGCATGTTTTAAGTTGCCAATTGCAAATATTTAAACTTGTATTTACATGTTTCGATTTTATTCAAACAAAAGATGAATGAAGCTCATATTTAGAATATACATTCAAGAAAAAAATGTAATACACATTAAATATTTTAACACTTCATAATACTTTTAGTTCCTGTTGAAAATAATGCCGTAAAAAAAATATTTCTGCTAAGTAGAAAAGAGCCTTCTTTATCATAACTTGATTATTAAACATAAAATGCATTTATGTAGCAAATATTACTGTCTATTTTAATAAACAATGAAGTAATTTTTTTTCTCTTGTCATTTTTTAAGTAAATAATTTTATGTTTAATACTGTGAAATATATAAAGTAAATGTTATAAATAACAAGTAACATTCAGCAATTATTAGCCTGTTTTCTTTGAAAAAATGTACCAAAATTACTAAGGAAAATTGAATAATTCAAAAAAACTAACTTAAATAATGTGCTTTATATATATATATGTATAGTACAATAAAATAAAATAAGATAAAATTGTATTTTCTACAAATATATATATATATATATATATATATATATATATATATATATATATATATATATATATATATATATATATATATATATATATATATATATATATATATATATATATATATATATATATATATATATATATATATATATATATATAAATATCAAGTGGCTGGCCAAAAGAAATATCTTTAAGCTGGAATTCTTGATTCACAAGGCCAAGAGTTTGCAGTTGCACTACTGTGGCTACTCTTCCTTACAACTCTGTCGAGTTAAGTTAATGACAATTTGTATATGTAATATCATAATGTCCTTATTTATTTTAGTTGTTAATTAATTACTTAATCCTTAACAAATTCGTAGCTTCATATGTATATATGTATGTGTGTGTGTGTGTGTATGTAAGAATAATGATGTTATATCTGAAACACAAAATCCTTTATTTACCATTTAAGTTTTATTTTCCGTAACATCTTTGAGCGTTAATTTAACACCTAATTATTTCTCAGAAAAGATATTCAGAGCATAGCACTTTTAATTCTAGTTCATTATATTTTATAGTCTCCATACGCACACCTCGCTTTCGAATTGAAAACACAAACTAAAATATGTTATTTAACAGTTCTGGAAATAAGTATCGAGCCCAATTAAAATTTGTCATCACTGAATAAAACTATTATCTTTCAAAAGTGCGCGATGCTAATTTTGAAACACTATGCATATATAGCCTAATTCTCTACAAACGAGAGCTGCACATTCAGCAATAAAATCGAAAAACACGTAGATAGTAAGCAAACTACTTAATGAAGGTCGTATCAGCAAACGTAATTTTAAAAAAAATGGATGGTTCAGTATTATAAACATTGCTGACTAAGGACATCTTATATATAAAATAATTTATATAAAAAAAGTTGGGTTGAACATTTTTTGTGGCTAGCCAAGCCCTTTATGTTAATAATACTGAGCAAAAACCTGTTGAAAATAATGAATAGGAATATCTAAATCCATTACAATATAGAGGTAACTTACCTAAAAGTTGCACTTAAAAATGCAGAGCCGTCGCTAAATCTGAGTGAAATAAATGTTACTGACAGATTCTGGACCCAAATGCAGATTTAAAGCATCTGAATGGCTGATATATATATATATATCATACATAAATATATATATCATATATATATATGTATATTTATACACATACATATATATATATTTATACACATATATATATTTTATACATATATATATATATATATATATATATATATATATATATATATATATATATATATATATATATATATATAGTCTCTCTAAGCTCCATATTACCAACTTTTGTATTACGAATTTGTATTACTTTTTCCTGTAACCAAGAATATTTCACGATTTTCTTCTTAAAAATACATCTCAATAGCGAAGGGCATTTTCTATATAACGAACTTTTTTCCTTGTGATTCAATTTTTTATCTCTATTTTTAAAGTATTTCTCAACGTTTCAAATTGCTTTCTATTTTAACACATTTTCTGGAGGTCACAAATCTTGAACTGATATTATGAAGTGCCTAACTTGCAATAGAGTTCTGGGCGTTTCATCCAAGAATTGCATTCTTTAATCCCCATTGTCCAGTTCATTGAAAATATCTTCGATATCCCTTTTCACTCTCAGTGGAGTTCTCTCATGTGTCCATCTCCTTTCACTAGCCTCCGTTCATTTATAGTGTTAATCGTCCTTACTGGTAACTTCTTTTCTAGTATTTCGAAAACGTGAACACGTAAGTGCTCTTGTGTGAATCAAAGAAAAATAATTGATTCTTCAGTTATTGGTCAAAGGCGTCAAAAGACTTTCCTTGTAGCTTTTCTTTCTTTTTCTTTTTTGATAGTAAGATATATAAAATAAATGTATATTAATTTACAAAAACTTGTGAATAATTACTTTGTTTAATATATAGTGTTTATGAATTTAAAATATTTTTTTTATATGGTTTGTAAAGAAAACTGAAAGATTAACATCGGTATAGCAAATTTTCCATAAAACGATTTTTTTTTCAGGATTTAGCAGCTTCGTTATACAGAGATCCGACTGTGTATATATATAAATATTATTAAAAGTGAAATGTATGTGGACAAATATTAAAAGTAGTGAAACTATATGAAGTTTATGGATTCATTCACTCTTGAGGGGCATAAATAGGAACGTTGCTATATTTGATTATTTTACGGAAATAAAAACTTTATATTAATTAAGGTCAGATAGGGATTTCATTTATTTATTACAAAAATATTTTACTTTCTTAGCACACACTTTATTGAACGTTGAATTAACTACACCTATTAAAGGCTGTTTAATTTTAAGTAATATGGAAATAAGTGTGGTATTTGTATGTTTACCGAATTATATACAGAGAAAATAAAGGTATCACGTCTATCGCTTACGTCATTGGCATTCTATGATGGTATTTTGGACATAATGAGGTTTCAAGTACTGAGTATTTTGGGACAGAAGTGGAGTTTTAAATTTAATGCCACATCCGCCGCTGGAATAATATAATTGTAGCAATCACTTAAAATCTCTCAGTCATATTTCTGGAAAGGCTAATTAAATTATTAAGTAATCAACTTATGATTAACTTAGAAAATGGTTGATGGCTTTGGGGACTATCTGGAGAGCTCCGATAATTAAAAGCGTTTTAGCAAACGTTACTGGCAACAATGTCTCTATTTCGCCTAAGTATATCACCATCTAGTTCACTAAGTGATAACATTTGATTGACAGATTGAGATTGCATTATTAATGCTGACGAATCAATCTAATTACTTGCATCAGTAAACTATTTTCAAAGAAGATACTTCAGACTAATCATTTAGTTCTAATTTGAGGAGGAAGTCATTTCCTATGACTTTTCTGCCCAAATGCTTTTAGCTAAAATTAAATGTAGAACGGAAGTTGTTGGAATTGATTCCGGAGCATTTTACACATATATCTGTCCTGGCACTTTTCTTAATTAGTAGAAATTATGCTAGACAAACATCTTTCATTACAATGAAAGAATTGTGTAATATTCATCAAGAATATTGTTATTAGAATTTATAAACAAGGGATTTCAGACGCAATTTTTAAATTATGAATGTGAAGTAGCATACAATGAATGTTGTTTCCCTCTTTTCATAAAAATTATGCTAAATAATTTTAAAATTTAAATGCTTCAGCTGTTGCTATAAATATAATGAATATTCATTTTAATTCTTAAGGTATCCGACTACGTTCGGAACCCTGATTTTAAAAAAGCGCATAAATGAATAATTTTCATGATATCTAGTGTCACTTAAATTAGAATACATGTATAAAATTGGTTTAAGGCCATTTTGACAAAAAAAAAATTATTTCAATACAATATTTCAGTAAAAAATAAATTTATAATACCCTTTTTCCAAAATGTTCTCCTTTTGAGAAAAATGCTTCTATTAAATTATATTTTGCCTGTATATAGCTCAGACCTCTGTACAGAGGCTCAACTATGGTTTTGAAAAATGCGCATTATTTTTAGAGTTAGAACCAATTGAAATAATTATTAGCGTGATTTTCTTAAATTTTCTCTCCCCTTTTGTCGTAAAACATGGATAAACCCACTTCTAAGTTATATATTTCAAAAATTCTAGTTGAGCCTCTGTACAGATGGATGAGCTATGTACAGGCAAAATATTATTATAATAGAAGCATTTCTCACAAAAGGAGAATATTTTGAAAATTGGTCACTTTAAGTTTTTTTGGTCAAAGTATTGCACTTAATATCTAATTTAAGTGATACTAAATATCATAAATAGTATCCATTTACATGCTTTTGCAAAATCATGGTTCCGAACGTAGTCGGATACCTTAAGATATTCAAATATCATAAAACTTGCAATCTGATGCACATGAAGAAATTATACAGTATTGTTGGAATCTCTCCTCATTCCACCTTTTTCCAGAATTAACTTATTAGAATTTTATTTTTTTATTTAATACATCCATAAAAACATTTATTAATAGTACATTTATTGCAACTTTATATTTGCGATATTATGTGTGACCCAGCATTTTTGGTGTGATTTCTTTGTTATTAAGCAATTTAGAAACTATCTTAGAAAAAATTTATTTCTGCGTAATCGTATAACATTATTCTTGATCTTATAGACAACAAACAACACTAAGTGAATTATGTAAACTTTTGCAGAATGCCATTTTTTACACATGTTTTAATACGTATTCAATAAAATAAAAGTATACCGCGTTTACTTATGAATCTATTCCTATTAATTGTTTACAGTGTCTCAAGTTAAACTGCTTGTTTTTCATCTTTTGGCAAACATCTTTATTAGGTCTATTTGTATGCTCATTAAACTAGTACAAAGCATTTCAGTTTCAGAAACAATTTTTATGTATCTGATTTTATTTAAATATTATAAAGACGTATAATGATACCTTTGCGAAGTAAATGTTTTTTTTAATTAAAAGCAAACAGTAAGATTAAAAATTCCAAAAAATGCTTAATTTAAGTTACATATACTTCATGTTTTTTGTTACTGTGCAAATTTCGGTATCTTAATAAATTAAAAGAAATACGTTATTGACTCAAAGACTCTGCTTATAAAAATAGAAATATTCCGAAAAAATAATTATTTGTGTATGCGCATGCATTATATTTGAAAATGAAATTTTGTGTTTCTTTTTTTTAAATTTTTTTGTAGGCACGTACTTTCTGTAAGCTTTTGAAAATATGGATCGTTAGGATTATTTTGCTTAAAGGCAAACTGATAAAGTTTTAACGCAGCTTTTTAATCACGAAAAAAAATTTATTTTTCCGTTTCTTATATAGTATTAAATCCTTACACATATAACTTTATTGATTCATTTTCAAGTATATAAATCCTAATTTTAGAAGTATTATATATAAATATCCTCGTTTTTTCATTTATAATACATATATTTATCATATTACTGCAACACATTTGAAATGCTTCAAAGTTCAACTTCATATTAATTTCAAAATTTTAACGTATTTCTTATGATAAATCATTGCGTATTTATTAATACAATGTTTTCTATTTTCAAATTCATTTACAATGTGATATGTAGAAATGTGACTGGGATTTAAACTAACACTAATTAAATTTCTGTAAAGCTTTTGTTATATATTGAGTAGTTCAACAAATATAAATTAAACATTAAAATATATTATTTTAGCGAGAAGAATATTTTTCTCTCATGAGAAATATTTTCACCATGAAAATGAAAACACAATTTTATTTTGCTCAGCTTAAATACCTTAAGCTTTATGCAACTCATTCTAGTTAAATATTTTTTCCAAAATATAATAAGTTTGATCTGGTGCTTTGTTTTTACTAATTCAAATTTAAATTTTTTTAAATGTGTTTGTACCTACATTTAAATATTACTTTTTATCATAAAAAGTAAGAAAACTTTTTTGGAAGTTGCAATTATTACTAAAGAAGTTAAACTGATTACAGTCTATGTTGAAGAAACTGAATTTTGATGCGAAATGTAAAAAATTATGAAAATAAAAAACTACCGTATGGGCAAAAAGTCCGTATAAACTTTAGAATTTTATAAAACCAGGAAAGATAAACAAAATGAAAAAAAAAACAGTTTGCAGGTTTATCATCGATATGTCGCGGGGTTTATTTAAGATAAGAAAAAGACAACCGACAGATGGTGCTGGTACAAACGACTGAGTAAGAAATATGCAACTGAGACAGGCGATTACAAATAATGTTGCTCTTCATCCAGGTATAATTCTCCGTTGCGTGCCAACTAAGTGAACAAGGATGTTGATTAAGAAAGACAAAGCTTTGTTGGTGAAGCTGTTTTTCAAAATAAAGAATCAATGATACTTGCACTGCCTAAATTCCGAACAGAAAAATGTGAGGACTGGAAAAAGGCCTTCAACAGAGGTACACCTCATTAATCTTGATCACTCAAGGTACACTGGATCACTCAAGGATCGTGTAAGATTCGGACGACCAAGTCTAAGAATCATTAGCAAAAGTTTACATAGCCTCCTTGGTCTCCAGGTCTGACTCCAGTAAATGTATGTAGGGATATTAAAATTTCTGGATGTATTAATTCCGTGCATTCAATCTGTCGGAATTTAAAGATGCTATTCACCAAGAGCTATCATGTATACATGTGGACATTCTGTACTCTGTCGTTACTGGATTTATGACACGCTTGGAATGTGCCATCCCTTGTGGTGGTGGATATTTGGAACACATGCTGCTGTAATAAATGATTTCTAACGTTATATCTGTTATTTTCAAGTATTTTCTGTCCCTTTTATGTACGAAAAGCCACCTATCGGGTTTTTTTAGAAATTGTATTCGTTTTCTTATCTTAAAAAGACAAGTTTTTACAAACTTTTTGCCCACTTGGAATTATAACATATAACATTACGATTACCATTTTATACTTAAAATTTCAATAAATCAATTAAACAATGATTTATTTAGGAGTAAATGCACATTGTTTTTTGAAAAACGGTATGAAATCAATGAATTTCGAAACATTTTTCTAATTTTTATCAAATATCGCTACAGACTAAAATTACACACAGCAGAAATTATGTGTGCTAACCTTTACTATGTACTCTTGGGCATTCAATTACAGAAATTAGAATATGTGCCATGCTGACCATCTTTAACTCATTACAGTCATTGATACAATGGACTTCTCTTAACATTCAATTTAGACGATATTTTGAGGAAATTACACTGTTTCGTGAAATCCATCCCCTTTCCAATCTGTGAATACTTTAATCAACACAATCCAAATTGTGTTGCCACCACTGAAGTCCTCCTTTGAAATCTATTTCAAGCTTGAAATGAGATTTGTATTTCGTGTACAGTAAATTGTGAGTAAGAGTTTGATTAAATTGTAAAGAAACGAGTTTAAGAGTATCACGCTACTGCGGAATCTTATTCACTGGTGAGACATGATTAGATTTTAGTTTGTCTGTTGTCCATTCTGTCTCTTCCTTTACTTAAATTAGAATGCTAGAGTTTGAGATGTATAATATCTAAATTAGAAGTTCTTGGACTTAGCATCTCAATATGTATATAAATTCAGAATATTTTTGATGATAAATCAAATAATAGTTTATATAGTGTGTTAGATAAGAAATAGTCCACTCGGAAACTTTGGAGTGAAATTCATCTCACACTTTTATTATTAATTATTCCTGGTATGTAAACACATTAAAGACCCATCCACACAATTTTTCGCATTCATAATTGCTCAAAAATAAATTTATAGATGTATTCGAGCATAAATAACACAATAAAAGTGATTTAAAAAATTAGATTTATTTTTTTGCGAGTTACAAATGTTTCGGTTTTGTAACGCACTTTGCACTTTACTTTTGCAATGTTTACACCTTTACACATTTTTCTCTTAATTTCACTGTTTTTATGGTCAGGTCAAGTTTTTTAAACCAGGGGTATCAAACTCAAAAGCTAACTTGGGCCAAGCAAACAAGCAAACAAGGTTTAACTTTAGGCGGGCCGCAAAAAATCAATATTCGCAGAAACATAGATTTATTTTGAAGAATACATTATAACAAACATATTTAAAACAAAAAATAATTAAGGTATCTAACTACCCTAAAATCTTGATTTTTTTTCATATTTGAGAGGTTTTTTTATGATTTTATTTTATAGGCCATCTTATCAGTTTTTACCAAGCAAAAATACCAAGTTTTTTATTTCCCATTCATTAGAACAAAAACCACAAGTGTTTTAGTAAAAGCAGATGCCTAAATCTACACAAGATGTCAAACTTTAAAATGCGTTCTACTTGAAATGTGTCTTGTTTGAATAGTTCAAACAGGGACAGGGATTGATCAAAAAGTTTTGAAAATAATTTGCTGAAATATTTAGTGTATGTTCTGTATAACAGTAAAAGTGTTTTGACCTTCAGATTTATCAATTACTGTTTTATTTCAAAGTTCACAGCCTTTTATGTGAATATAATCTCTGCTTTTTTAAGGGGTGTTGGAAAGCTAAAATCTTATTTTTTTGACAATTTGAGATTTTTACATTTTCAAATGCTATAGATTTTAACCTTTCTAAAAATACCTTACTTTAACCTCCAGTGTATTTAGAAGCCCTTTTAAAACGTATTTTTACATAATCGTTGAATTTGGGCCACGCCCATTTTAATGGCGAAAATTGTAACCAAATTAGTTTGTTTTTGCTTAAAAGTGTAACGACTGATACAAACCAAAACATGTATCTTTTATTTTAAATTGAGCCTTTCATTTTTTAATTTCCTAGCCGATTAGAAGTCTCACTGTATACATTAAAATCAGTTTATCTCAAAATGTAAATTTTAATGTGCGATGTACCTTTTCTGAGAAATTACTGTTGACAGGTATGTAAATTTTTTATGAATTATTTATAATGATGTCTAATATATACTAAAATGAGCTTTTTGAAAAAAACTCAAAAATTTAATTTTTACAAATTTTTTAAGTAAAAAATGGGTCAAATTTCGTAATGTTTGATAAAATATTTCATAATTTATTAAAAAATTCAAAATTAGTTAAAAGCTCATTTTAGTATAATGAAAGAGGTGTACTTTAATAGTATGAAAAATTTCAAGCATGTACATAAAATAGATTTTGAGAAAAGGTACATCGAAAACAGCCAATTTAACATTGTCAGTATAGAGAGAGAGGTTTCCAACTCCCCTTAAAGCAATTTCATAAAGTATTTAAGATAAAGTGCTATAGTTTTTGTAAAAATTTAAATATCTCTTATGTTGAACGTCATTTCAAACATGAATAACAAAGTAATGCATCAAAATTTAAAAATTGAGAATTTGTTCATAAAAGTTTTTTACAGAGAGGGCCCTATTTATGTAATTTTTTGTACATTTTCACCAGTTTTTTTCCCCATTTTATTTATAATTTAAAAAATTATGTTTTCAATTTTAGGATTTCTTTCTTAAAATATACTAAATAAATCTAAAAATCACAAAGAAAATCCCCATCTCTCAATTTTTTTCAAAAAAAGTTGTCGGCATTAGTCGGATACCTTAATATTTATATCCTGGCATTTGAATTTTTTTTTGTTTTACTATCATTCCAGTTTCGGGAGAATTTTAAAAAAAAATTTGATATATTACTGTGGGGGAATATATTGGCCGGGTTGCAAAAATGCTCGTTGTAAGCCATGAGTTTGACAAGCCTGATCTGAATCGTGTTTTCGAGCAGCATTCAAAATTACATTTGGGATAGCAGATGGTCTTCCAACATGCGAGTCTATATGTACACTTATATCTGTCTGCATTTTTTCAGGTGTTTTCTTCTATAAAAAAGCGATAGATCTCTGAAAGTCAATTAAACTCATTTCAAATTTCCTTATTTCTCTGTAGAACCTCAATGTTTTTGTTTTGTTTTTGCAACGTCAATAAACTTCATAGAAGCAGGAAATAATATTATTTCTTTCCACTTACTTTTATTCTATATATTAGAATAAAATTATCTAATAGGTCTACTTACATATATGCTTATTATAATATGAAATTAGTATTGATTGTTTTATAATGATATGCTTTTTTGTACTGGCAATAGGTTGAAATGCTCCTGGGATTCTTCCAATGTTAAACATCGTATTTTTCCATGCGGAAACTTATCTGAAATTAAAATTTAAAAAAAAAATGCAAACTTATTGTAAAAAATATATTGGTGTAGCACACAAAATTCCCAAATACCATTAATTAGACTAATGTTGCGTTTTCATAGCATTATTAAAAGCGTGAGTTTATGAGCATAAAAGCGCAATAACTATATCTGAAACCATTTTCATTTTGAGTCTCTGGCTAATTCAGCAGAAACCATTGTCAGACAATTAAGCATGTGCTGCTCTGTATAACGATTGTTTGAAAGTAGTCACTTCTTTTCCTTCGAAACATGAAAATAAAAACCTTTGATCTAGGTGTAAAAATCTTGCGAATTGAAAAAAAAAATTATAATCAGTGGTTAAAAAATGAAAAATAAAATTAACACTTTAGTTTAATGGAAAAATATCAAGTACAATGTTTAAAAAAATTTAGAATTTTATGTTGCATTTTCGCAACGTGAGTCCCTAATGGAGTAAACTATTATATTAGTAAACTATTGTATTTTTACAGCAATAATTTTCTATTTGTAATCAGAACATAATTAATACGATACATTTGTACATGGGTCTTAAAACCATTTACAGATATTAATAAGAATAAATATAGTGCTGAAATAATATTGCATGACGTGCATAATAGTACTGATGCGCATAATTAATATAATGATGTGTATAAATGTAACAAAAAATTCTATAAATATGTTTGAAAGATGTAAAAGGTAGCTATAATTTTGAAATATAATATACACTTTAAAAGTTAATTGTGGTTAAAAGATGAGTAAATGTGTGTTATTTTATAATACTAGATAGGAATAGAGCCTTTTTGACATTCTTTCACTGGATAATCATCAATTATCTCAGATGTGTCTAACATTTCTTAATATACAGTGAAAATCCCTTAACACGAAACTCAAGGGGCTGGAATTATATTTCGCGTTAAAATAATTTCATATTAAGAGATATTGCAAAAAACCCATACCGACGAAATTAAGTTTATTACAGTTTATTTTATTTACATAAATATGTATATGCATGCGTTTAATGAAAATCAGAGAAACAAAAAGATTCCCAAGAACTTATGGTAATTTAGTACGAAATTTTAAAGTCTCCAGAAAAACAAAACATTTGTTTAGTTTTTGGAAAATAATCTGATGTTTCTTTGCATTGCTTTTTGAGCATTAAACCTGATGTCGCTCATTTCTTTATTCATTTCACCATTGGAAAGTGAGTCTAAATAACTGTGCATACTTTTCATAATATTCCTCATTTCAGATGACGTAGGAAAAGGAGCTGCATTATTAACCGTAAAATCCGGCGTATAACGCTCACTTTTAACACAAACAATAAGATTGAGGCTTACGGGTGCGCGTTATACACCGGGTATAAAAATGACAGCTTTAAAAATAAACAAAAACAGAGATGAGCATAAGAGCAATTACACATTTACATCTATCAAAATACTGTTTATTTAAAAGAAAAAACTTTGCTTATGAACTTTAGGGGCTGTAGTTCTAGAAGTATACCATTTTTTTTCCAAAAGCTTGGGATAGTACCTCGAATAAATGGTATCAGAACATAAGAGAATTGCACATTTTAGGTTTCTTCTTAAAAAAAGGGGGCTTTATACGACGAATATACCTAAACATTTAAAAATACAACTTGAAAGTATAGGTGAGCACGTTATACGCCGGATTTTATGGTATTTAATTTTCGTCATCGGAATCAGCATCAATGATATTTTTTGAGCTTTCAACAATCTCAAAATGTCTTTGTCTGCTATGATAGGAGCTGTACATAGATTGTCATCATTTACTTTAACTAATTCTTCTTATGGTATTGTAGAACAGTCAAATTTGGCCGGATGATTCCATTATTTTGTTCATTATCAGAAAGAAATTCTTTTCGTGTTAAGTGATTTTCATTTTCATGTTAGGAGAAAAATGCATGAAAATATATAGTAGTTTTTAGGAATCGCTGTATTACTTCGTGTTAACCGATATTTCGTCTCAAGCGTTTTCCGTTAAACGTATTTCATTGTAATTTATGGAACACGTGTAACACAAGCATATTCATTAAATCTTATTAATAAATTATAAGAATTAATTCCCACTTGTATAATAACTCTATCGTCAACTGTAACTATGACAAAATTAGACTACACTTGAAGAATTTTTCTTGATTTTTGTTCAATTCCTTATTTAACATATGATAACACATTTGAAATGTTATTTTAAATCCACTAAGTAGCCAGATTTGGGAATCACAAATTCATTTCACTTAATATAGTAAATGTGCTCTAACAAAGTTTTTGATATTAGTAATTTAATAAAAAGTTACACATTTATATAACTTGTTAACATCATATAATTAACACTTTGTGTTAAGTTATTTTATAAATGTTTAATCATTTAGCTACTTATGAAAGTTTAAATAATTCGTAAAATTATTTTTTTTTTCATATATAATGTTGAGAGCAGCTTTCATATATTTTATGATAACTGCAATTACTTGAAAATTTACGCTATAAATATTTTTGTAAGTCAAAGTTACAAACAAGCTTCGTGAAAAAAATAATGAAAATGAATATACAATGAAAATATTTTAAAATTTATAAAAATATGTAATTAATTCGAAGATATTTATAATTAACAAATGAATCTGTTGCACTCCAAAATGCTATTGGAAAAGTGAATAAAAAAATAAACAGTTTAACCTGAATGAAGGAGATGAAAAAAATCAGCTTATACATTATATAATTTTGTCAATTAGTTATATATAACATGTATGCCAATAAATTACCTAATAATCTTTGATGCAATTTTTATGTAAAATATTATAAACAACAGAAACAAAGCATTAACTTGACATTAATTTTAATGTAAATAAGTAAATAAATTATTCATTTGCAAAAGCATTTAAATTTAACAAGAAAGGATTGTAAATGTATCCTTTTTTTAAATATTATACTATTTTTACGTTCCCAAAATAACTTTCACAAAACACATGTAAGAAAGGGGAAAAAAACTGAAAAAGGAGTGAAAATAATATTCTCGTTTTCTCTGAAAACAATTAAAAAATTCCATAGTGATAGTTACAATGTTACAAACAAATTTAAGTTAATAAAGATTAAGTCATTTGAATAAATTAAAAGTCGGGGTTAATGAATGTAGTTTTTAAGTAAAATAAAAATGTATACTGGTGCTTTATTCGGCTTATATTATTTTATTGAAGTTCATTTTTAAAAGGATACTGCAATAAAGCCTGAAGGTATGATGAATGAAGCTATTTTGAAAATCTATTGGAAGAATCATAAATTAGTTCATCTCTGACACTCCTGAAAACTATTGAAACACTAAAGGAATACCATGAATTCCATTACGTTAAGAATGTGAATAAATGATTGAGAACAAAAGTTTTCCAGACGTGAAGAAATAAAAATATGGCACAAAGAATATCATGAAACATGAAAATGAAAATAATAAAAGATAAAAGTTTTCATTTCTGAGAATTTGTTAAAATTTCAAATATACTATAACATTTCACGATGAACTTAAAACTACATTTGTTTCATGAAAATTATATGTAATATATATATATATATATATATATATATTCTTTTCTTTTTCTTTATTTTTCTTTTAAATTTTGCTATTTAGAGGAAGTTTTTATACATATGTTTAATTTTAATTTTTGTGGCGGTCTTCCACTTGGAATCGGTAAAATATGTTACTCTTTTATAATAAATATGTCATACATTATTTTGAAGATTTAAAGTAAAGAGAAAATACTGTTTGAAATTTCTTAACAACTGGAAAAGAACAACTATCTACTTCAGTAAAGGTCTAATTTTAAAGAGCAACGCATTTTCCTTCTTAAAAAAATATTCTCATTCGAAAAACAAATAGTGCCAATAACTATTTTGTAATATATGCTGGAAAGATATTATTCCTATAAATGTCATTCTTAAACAGAACTATAACAACGAGTGAGTACATGTTTATTACCATCGTATTATAAAGCAATAATGGATCCGAGCTCAACCGAAGAGTGTTTAGAGCATTGATACTCAATCTGTGACCCGCGGGCTGCATGTGGCCCATTGCGCATTTCTGAGTGGCCCACTAAGGATCCATTGTACTAAAAAATCAATTATTTAAGAACAACGTATTAACAATTTAGTGGGGAATTCTATCAATAAAGCAGTCAAATCTACTAATTTTGTTGTCGTTGCCGTAAGGGTACGATTTGTTTTCTATTTGTAACTGCAACAATTAGTAATAACAAATGACAATAAATTAGCGAATTGAATTGGAGTAATGATTATTTTATGGATGAAACTAAGTTTTAATTGTAAACAAATAATACTGATTCTAGTCTTGAATTCAGTCAAAAGAAAGTTCAAAAAGTTATTTGATAAAAATTATCAAAAAGAAAAAAAAATCGAATTATCAAACGGTTTGGCAGCTAAGCCTATAACTCAGTAAAAATAAAAAAACTTATGTGTTTGATAGAAATTAATATAGTATTAAACCTTAAGATTAATTTTAATATTTTGATTAATTTTCAGTATTTTAAGCGTTCAATATTGCTTTAGTCTTTTTTATGTCTTTACTATTAATCGTCATGTTGCTGCCTACGCGGATTATTTACCAAATGTATGTGGACTTGCGGGAAAAGAAGATTAAGTACCCTTGGTTTAGAGCTACAAACCGATCCCCCGGGAAACAACCACCCTCATGTTCAGGGCTCATCAATTGCGCCAATACTCGATTCCATGACACGCTGGTCTCGAGATCGGAACCGTAATAACTAGACTACTGCGGTCACGCTATGACAACTTGAGCGTTGAATTTAAGGATTTACTCATCTAAAATAATAAAAGTTTACAGCTTCTCTTGAATTTTATACATGATGGCAAGTAAAGCATTTAAAAAAATAATAATTTGCTACATATATTAAAAGCTAACTATGAGTTGATACTATGTTATACGTTTATCTTTGATATAAATTCTATTAGCAACTTCAGAAACACTGTTATTAAAGGCTTTATTATTCTAAAACTTCCCAGAGGAAGGCTCCTTTGATACATAATATAATTAGTCTACTGATCATAATCTCTTTTACATCATTTACAATTTTATTTAATTGAGAAGGAGCGTGAGATCTATTATTATGTTACCATGATGTATTGGTTATTGAAATACCGAATTCCTTTTCTTTTCAGTTTAATTCCTTGATTTAAAGATAGAACAAACATGTTAAAGTACAACGGCTTATATGTATTACATAACCATTTTTATGTTTGGTTGATACGTTCTTAGATAGGAATTAGAGCATTTATACAAATAAAACAAAAAATACGTTTTTTTTTTTATTTTAACTAGTATTATTATCAAATATGTTTTATTTTCGTTCTTAATTTCTAAGTATCATATTCCCAATGGCATGCACTAAACAACGCCGTTAAACACAGATGTTAGAATATTTAATCTGCTTTTTGAGAGAAAAAAATGTGTTTCTAGAATTAGTTTACTTAAACTTTTTATTCCCTTTTAGAAGAGAATGAGTTTTTGCTAATTTGAGAAGCAAATCATATCAAATATTATATTAAAATTTCAGTGGAAATATTTTTCAAGAAAAATATTTCCATAAAATCGATTAAGTATTGATTAATAATCATTCTTAGATACCATACACATCTCAAGAAACTATTGAAGTCCGATAATAATAGGAATATTCCAGTCTTAAGTTAATTATTGGTTATTAATAAAAGATGTCTGAGATTATATCATTCATGTGTTTGATAAAAGTAATTAATTCTGAAAACTTGAATATTTGCTAATTTGAATATTTACATCACTTCCTTTGAATTTAAATTGTTTGATTTAAATATATATCGTATGTTAAAAAGTTAAAAAGGACCGTAACTCATAAGGACTACATTTCTATTGTATTTGCTTAGAACATTTTTATAAATGTATTAGAGAATTTTAATAAATTAAGTTAATTACATTTGTTTTTTCATCAAAAGTGTTTGATTTTATTTCTTAATTTCAATGTACACAGTTAACAACACGCAACACCGTTCAAAAATAAATTTAGAATATGTATCCTGTTTTTGAGTCAAAATTAAAGATTGTTTGCAGAATTAAATGTGTTCGCTGCCTTAAATTTTTATTCTATGTTGGGAAACAATTTTTGTTAATCTGAGAAATAAATCATTAAGTATAATGCTAAAATGGAAGTAAAAAAATTCCTTCAGGAGAAAATGTTCTTAAAATCGATTAAGAATTGTTTATTAAATTGGAAAAAAACGCATTTTTTAGGCTTTATACTTTGATTAGAATATTCTAATTTTAAGTTAACTTTTGTTTATTAATAAAATATGTCTGATTATATAATGAGTGTATTAGGTAAAAAAATTAATTCTAAAAATAATTTTATATATTAAAAATAATTCAAAACACTTTAGACATCCATTTTTTGATAATTGTGCCACTTGTATTTTAGATACCACGCAACATTTTTAATGCATAATACTTGATGAATAATAATAAAATATATAAATTATATTGAATAAATCATCATAAAAAATATTTTAAAGTGAAATATTTGATACATTCTTTGGATTTCTTTTTCTGCACTTTTTTAAATGCATAATACACCATACAGAAGTACAAAATTAAACAAAATAGTTATTGATAACAAGATAGATGATTTTATAAAACCTCAAATAAATAAGCATTTAAACATTTTATTACGTTTCATTAGGGTTAAGAAAGACATAAGATACATGGGTTTAAAGTTAGTAATATAGGAACATTATTATAACTTCATATTAACTGATTAAAATTTAATATCTAAAGATACCAATAAATTTATTAAATTCAAGTTACATTCTAATAGTGAAGTTACGTTAGCCGAATGTTTCAATATTTCAAATTTTCAAAAGAGATAATAATGCATATTCATATAACAGTAATGAGAGAAATTAAAAATTTTAAAATTTTCTCCGTAAAACACTTAGTAAGTTTTCATATAGGTAAAACAATAAATTGTTCTCATTACTTTAACAATCTGAAATATTAAGAATACAGTTGTTATAAATGTATATCTGTAAGGCAGTGCTTCTCAAACTTTCAATACTGGCGCCCCCTTTTCAATCACAATTTTTATCGCGCCCCCTTATACATAATAATTTACTGAATGCAATAATAATGCACTTTTACGATAAAGCAACAATATTTATTATAAACCGTACAAATTCATGACATAAGTATTAAATTTTGTATATGTTACTTTTAAGCAAAAAAAAGTTAAGTAATAGTATAATTACTAAGTTATTTTTCCTTTCTCTGATTTTTAAATTGGAACATATTACAAAATGCGGTGGTTGATTAGAAGACAAAATATAGATATCATCTAAATATAGAAAATGAACTCAGAGGGTCAATTTCTTATCTTAAAACTCCTTTCAAAAACTTTGCTCTGTAAGACAAGCCTATGGAGAAGTAGCTAATAATTATTAAACTTGTTCTTAATTTAGTATTAATTAATTAGTCCTAAAATACTCTGTGCGCCACTCATACATTAAAAGCAGTGTTTCTCAAACTTTCAATACTGGCGACCCAATTTTCAATCATAATTTTTGTCTCGCCCCCTGTACAACAATAATGTATTTACTGCAATAAAAATGCACTTTGAGAGAGAGACGCTAAAGTTACAATACGATCTTAATTATAAACCGTACAAATTAATACGATAAGTATATTAAATTTTGTGTATATTTTAAGTAATATATATATATATATATATATATATATATATATATATATATATATATATATTAAGAAAATTACTTAAAATATATATATTACTTAGAATTATGTTATTTTTCTTTCTCTAATTTTTAAATTGGAACAGATCGCAAAATGATGTATTTAATTAAAGATTTATTTCCTTCAGCATTCATTTCTCAAAGCACAAATGTCATTAGAAAAATAGTCTAGTCAATGTCGCTCTCTATCATATCCATCACATCTGGCATTATCGGGTACGTTTGCGTGAGTCTGGGCAACCTATCGGACGTCTGCGCAAAACATGTAAAAATGCTTTTCCTCGTACAATTCCAGTCAGTTTTGGTCGACTCGATACTCCTATAGCTACCGAACCTAGCTTGAATGTACATTTTTTTTTTAATTTCCACGTTAATTGTAATTCACGGTAATTAAGTATTTACGGCAGTAGATTAAAACAATATCATACATACATTTTTAAGTCGTAAGCAAACATTCGACCATAATAAAGAATCAACAAGTACACAGACGAACGAGCATGGTTCCGAAAATTAAATCAAGGCGATCTTCTCAAAAATACTTAAATTTTTGGATTTACCACTACTGAAGTAAATGATGGAAAAAAAGCCCCAGCTCGATATGTGTTAAAACTTACAAATCTGTAGATTGATTGATTGAATATTAACGTCGCACTGTTCAGCTACACGAGGGCTTTTGGCGACGGACCACGTAATTTTGAACCATGGTCAAGTGACGTGGATGACACCTGAGCTGGCACCCTTCTCTCCTAACTACCACACCACACCAGGGGAAAAAGTTTCAACTCTCAACAGATTTAACATGCAGCGCTGCCCTACATGGCGGGTCTTTAGTGGTACTGGGCTCGAACTCGTGACAAGGCAAGCCACGATCCGATACCTATACCACTCGGCTACCGCGGCCAAATTCAGTAATAAGAAATTATTTATAAAATACCTTCTTCAGTACTGATACATCAAACGTATACTGGCTGAAACACCGACTCTTCGCACGAGTTCATTTTTTAAAAAAATAAAACATTATTCTTGATAAATAATAGCTGAACTGTAAGGAGAGTAAAACTGTGTGCACACACGACATTGTATACAAAAATGTAAAATGATTTTTTTTTAGATAAATGCTATAATTGTAAATAACTGTTTAAAAGAACTGTAATTTTAAACCTCACACAATTAGCATTTAGAATTAATGTTAAGTTATGAAAAAGAATATAAAATTCCGATGAAGAATAATTGTGTTACTTTTTAACATTTAAAGCGAGAAGACTTCAAAAAGTTTAACCCGGGAGCAGGCGCGTACTCGATACTAACATTAATGGTAGTGCGGGGGGACTCAGTCACCCCAATCATTTGTTTAGAATTATTTTTACTGTACACGATACAAATCGGAATTCTAGTGAATATTTTAATTTATAGAAAGTATATTTACCTTCTTTCAAGGACTATTCAATTCTTTGATGATTTGAGAAAAAATCCAATAAAACTGAACTAAAATGATTCAAAAGTACAAGACCATAATAAAGGACGCAAATCAGACACTTTTCAATTATCCTACAGAAATGTTAAACCAATCAATTCTTTTCCAAATATCGCAAAACTCAATTATTTACAATTTCCTTAAGCGAAAAGCAAACACATGAAAGATGGGAGGGAACTAATATTGATAATAACCATACCATAAGATTGAATGTCAAATTAACATTCAGATTTTTTATCCAGAAACTGAAATATTTTGACATCTACTAATTTTTAAGAAACATCTGTCTTTTAGGGGATCATATATATAGCCTTTGTTGCTCCATATCCCACAAAACCTGAACTGAACTGAACGTACTATGCAGCCTGGCTGAAAAGTGAATCATGACTTCCTTTTCTTTTTCTACAACTAATGTACAGTATTTCAATAATAATTGCAGCGGTGAATTGTTTATCTTCTTAGAATTTTTCTCAGGGTCTGGGTTTCGTCTTTTCTTTAACGAGTAATATTTTATGTTAAAACGTAATAAAAAATCTCTCATTGAGGAAAAACAGCAAATAAAACAAAATGTTTTTTTTTTTTTCTTTAATTTGGTTTTGGGATCAAAGATAGCTATTTGATGACGGAAAAAAACTAGATAATAAATATAAATTATATCAGTGTGTTGTGTTTTTTTTTTTTTTTATTATGGAAGAAAGCATTTTGTTTTACTTCTCTTTCCGGTTATTTTTTAAAAAATCTTTAAATTTTCGATACGCTCGCGCCCCCTTGTAGGGTCATCGCGCCCCCCCAGGGGGCGCGCCCCACACTTTGAGAAACACTGCTGTAAGGTGTTTCTTTATAAGTCCTATGAGTACTTAGTATGTGACTTTACACTCAGGTAATAAGTCATAATAGATAATTCATTTTGTTAACTGTTTTCTCGGTTTGAAACATTACTTTTTTATGATGGAAAGATATTAAGCATCATTATGAATCATAAATTTTAACATAGAAATTCTTATGTATGTAGAATTTATATTTAATCAAACATTTTTTTCTGATAGGACCTTAAGCTGAGAGCTATTAAGGAATGATTTTTTTTAATTATGTGTTATATATTTTTTTCTCATAGCCAAATTTTAGTTTATCCATGGGGTAATGAACCCATTTACATATCCTAGCCCTAAAAATGTAAATTTGTTGATAGGACTAAGTATTCCATTTTTCTGGAACTCTTCCAACTAACCAAAAGGGTTTGTTTATTTCCTGCTTGAAACTGCCATTGTATTTATTTCTAGAACACAAGGTCATTCATCTTATTTTTTTTTCGTCTGAGGAGCCAACTTGTTGGCAATAATTTATAGTAAATGGAGCTGAGTGATGCAAAATTATTCGTCAAAGTAATACCTTAGTCCTTTTCGTAGAAATAGCATCCTTGATATCTCCAACAAATGGAGAGAGATCCAAGTACAAATTCCATTTTCCACATGACCTATGACAACTGCTTGAATAACGATTTTGTGCCGTCGGCGAGGAATGAAAGGAAGTGTTATTTAAGTGGGAAGAAAAATTTCACTTTCATCTTTTTATTCTAATGAAAACAAAAGCATGACTTGCTTCAGGATTCACAAGAAAAGGTCAAAAGTTTTGAGATAAAAGTAAAATACTAAAAAAAATTTAATTTGCGTTTTATTGAAAGTTATCAATATTTTTTTCTTTCACTTTAAAAATATTTAGGAATAATATTTTTCACATGAAGTATAATTTCGGTTTATTTAAATTTCTTGCTGTATATTAAGTTTTAAATGTTTAAAATTGATTAATTTTCTTTGTTTTTGGATTTCACAATACATAAGTGCAATTTAAAATGTACGTAAGTAAATATTATGTATATTTTGTAGAATTATAATCATGTTCTAGAATTTCATTAATCCTTTCAAAAACAGATACATTTTATAAAAACTTTATTAAGTTTTAAATGCAAATAAAATTTTCAAATAAAATGAAGATATTTAAGTTACGGACTTGATAATCATATAATTCCACTTAATGATTTTAACTAATAAATGAGATTTTCTTCGATCAATTCATATAGAGTTATATAAGTGGGAAGAATATTTAAAAAGGGGTTTATTAGGGAAAAAAACATCGCTTGTATTATTTGTATAAAATTAGTATAAACCTTATAATAAGAGAGAGTATAAACCTTATTTTACTTCCTTTTTTCTTTAAGTATTCCTTTGTGTTAGCATTTTTTAACAAAATTGAAATTAGTGTCATAAGATAATGTTTTTTATTTATAAATCCGTAAAATGAATTGTTTTAAATTCTGATACAAAAGGTGTTATTATTCAATCAATATATTTATCGTATTATTAATAATTAGGTAGCTAAATATAAATCTTATTGATTTTCAGAGCAAATTAAAATAAATCGGGTTTGGTTTATGTAAGAAAATAATTGACTTAAAAAAAAAATTAACTAATGTCTCAGTAAATATATATATATATATATATATATATATATATATATATATATTGTTTCTGACATTTTTTTTGTACATGAAATTCCAAGAATTCTCTGAATTCTATTCTCTTTCCGATAATATCTTTTCCATAAAAAAGAGTTTTGGAATTTCATTCTGAGAATTTAATTTTTGAAATAATTTATTGCAAATATATTTTTCTAAGTCTTAAGAAAACGTTCTTTAAATCTTTATCTAAAACCTTAAATCTTAAAACAGTTACTGCGTGTACATGAAGGTGAATTTGTATTTGCTGCATCGATTTAAAATTACTTAAAATGCATTGAACATACAATTATTTTGGTCTATTGAAACACTCCAGAAAAAAATGTGTGCAAATATTCGAATACAATAATTAGCTGACACTTGTAATATCGTAAAAAAATACTTGTATATGGAAGGAAAAAAATAACTAAGTATTTCAGAAAATGTATTAATCTTTTATTTTTTTAATACTTTATTTTCAATATGGAAATTACATTCTATAACATCAAACGTGATGCATCAGGTAAGTTGTTCGGATGTGACGCTATAAATAATGGAGTAACAATATAATACAGAAATAATTACTCTCTGGCAGCCAGTGACTAACCGGAGCTCTATTACTTAGGAATTAAGCATTCCGATATTGTATAACACATAAGACATTCTACTGATAAGGCGTAACTTCCATACGAATGTGGTTCCTCTGTCCACTTCTGATTTACCAATAACTCGTTAACAGATTCGTGAACAATTTAAAAGAGAATCTGTTTTTGTACTAAGAAAGTCAGGGTAGTAAAATCGCGAGATCACTCTACTTTTGAAACTTTGGTGATACAGAGTGTCAATAAGCCAGGAATAAATCGAGAATGATGGCAAAATGTGAAGACAAAGTAATCTTTCGATTGACACTGACATTTCCTGATGTTTCTTTATCAACGATCGGATGTGTAATGGAGACATCAGTGAACACAAAGACAATCAACAATGATAATGGATAGTCATTGTTATTGTTAATCATTATGGATCAATGGATAGTCATTATTATTGTTAATCATTATGTATCAATGGATATTCATTATTATTGTTAATCATTATGGATCAATTGATATTCATTATTAATAGACAGTCATAAATATTATCTTAGAGGACAATAGTTGAAATCACAAAAGTCATTGCACCGATTGTCTCTCTGCGTTGTAGTGGTATTGGGTGCATGGTATCTGGAGTCTCAGTGACTGGAGTTTACATAAAAGAGTCCCATTTTGAGCTGAGATACGATGACAATTGAAGATGTGTTTGTAAATATCCAGATACTCACCCAGAAGGCGTCCTCCAGACAGAAGGACATCGGGGTGTTATTTTAGGGATTGATATTTTGCTTTAAAGCCGTCCGTGATTTCCTAACCACACGTATGTGCGTAGTCAAGATTGTACTCTCCGTAACGTTGTCCTTCTTTTCTTGGATTCCTGAGTTTATCTTTTAACAAGATAACATCCAGACACAAATGACAACGCTTTTCTACTGTTTGTCTTCGTGCTTCTCAAACACTTTTCTTTCTGGGGCGATTTTCAAATCGCACTCAAATAAAATACGTTAGATCTTTGATGAGCAAGATTCCCTTATCATCTAACTGATCTAACGTGTCAATTGGACGTTAACAATTATCGTGTTAAACAATCTCATAGGAAGACATTCGCCAACTCTACTAATGTATTCACTGTTGATTAACAGCGGACCTTTGGACTAGAAGTGGGTCAATTTAATATTGATTGTTTTTGCTCTTGTAGCTGTGTTTCATGAATCAAACATTTAATATATGTGATACTATGAACATTTTTTTTTGCAATTACATTTACCAATTTTCCTCTTAATCGATCACATCATTTATCATTTTGAGTCGCATTTTATATTATACTATGTTAAATTCCTTTTTTTAATTATTATAAATAATATAATTTGAATACATAAAAAATTCACATTAGAACACAAATGACAGTGACCGTTTTGATCCTACCATTTGAGAAGTATTGAATTTTGTTAACATAATAGTGTAAACTTGTGTTTTGACGTTACAATCCTTATCTTTCAGTTTTAACACTTTAAAAACTAAAACAGTATCAAACAACTTTTACATTTTGTGTGAAGGAGCTTTCAAATTTTCGAAACTACTGTAATGGGGTGGTAACGACATTTGAAAGCACGCCCTAATGTTTATGTTGAATTACTAGAACTCGACACATTTCCGGCAATACCGAATAAACAAGCAGGAAATGCTCTAAATTTTCCCTTTTCGTTCCATGTTTCCCTTCCTATATTTAGATCCTAATGAGCTATCTTGACAATTACTTCGTGAGATGAAATCTGAAATGGCTGCTGTAATGACGTGAAATAAAGCAAGTGGTCAAATGGTTCTGCAAAATTTATGTTCAAATTAAATTAACGTATTTCGTATATTGATGTATAAACAAGAATAATAATACTTCAGTTTTAAGGTTTATTTTTCAGTGAAATATTAATATAGATTCATAATTATTTTTAAATTCTAAACTTATTTGTTCAATAATATATCAAATACATTGTTTATATAGCTTATAAAATTTTTTAAAAGATATTTCCTTGCAATTTGCATACACTTGAAATTTTTATGAATTTTCAAAATAATTAACACACACACAGATTATGTTATTAAAACTCCTAATTCTTTAATATTGTTTTTAAGTAAAAAACGTATTCTATTTAATTTACATACGCACTTCAGTTATAACAATAAAAAAAGGTCAAATAATGAATTACCAGTAGTCACATAATTTATAATTTTCAGAAGAAGAAAATACTTTAGAATTCCGGAAAACGAATCTTATGTTGATTATGAATGCCTCATACTTCAATAAATATATGAACTCTCTTTTGCCTAGATTCATCAAAACTTTCAAAACTACTTGCTAAGTGTATAGTTAAAAACCAAAAAATATTGAGGGAAGTATATGTAAATGTGTATTTGTGGGTATAGCGGTATCTACATAAGCCAATAACAGCCTTCGGACATGGACGATCACTTTTATCTAGTGGTTATGTTACTCGGCTACGAATCCGAGAGTCGTGGGTTCTTTCCTCCGGATATCCGCTACTTCATGTGTATATAAATGTTGTAAATCGTCAATGCGATGTGCTGTAAACCGTAAAAGGGATTTATAATGATATTCACAAATAAATGCTACAGACTTAAACAGAAACTGTGAAAACCATTTAATAAAACTGTGAGAATTATGGACACTTAACCAGATAAAATGGTATCAAAAACATACATAAATGTACTCTTATATTCTAGAGGGATTAATTTTTATTTGGATTACTTAATCTTATTTGCCAGCAATTACAACTTTGTATATGTATACACATATAGTGATTTTTATTTTTTTCCAAAACATATTTAGTTATTATTTTCGATACTTATATAAGTATTCATCTTTTTATTTTCCAACTAATTTTGAAGACTCTTACGCTTTTTTCACGTCTAACTTTTGTAACGGGAATAATATTTCTAGAACAATTATTTGAAATCTCTAAAATAAACATCAATTTATGATGTATAAAATAATAAAAATAACCTTTTAAACTTGAAGAAATAATCTTAGCGAAAAAATAAAAATTCATTTTGTTTATTTAAAACTACGTACTTTTCCTTAGAACATAAAAATGTATATGATTAATGAAGTTAAATCACTCACAAATCCAGTATCAATTTATGCAAAAAAGTTCTAAATAATGAATTATTTATTTGTGTGGTGGTAACAGGTGCTTAACTGAAGAAATCTCCTTTAACTTTTTTTTAAAACGCATAAAAATTATAAAACTTACGAGTTATATTAAATTGCTTTGAATGATGTTTTTAAAAATCTGTTTTAAATGAAATAGGTCAATAAAGGAATGAAAAAAGCAAAAATTTAGAAGAATACCGTTTTATTCTATGATGAAAAAGGTGGGGAATGTAAAGAAGAATACGAATGCACTGATAACAATTTTGCCCTTTTCCGAATATGTATTCTAATACTTTAAAATAACAAATGCATAAGTACTTCATTATTTCCAGGTAAAAATTTGACTCCATGATATATGACATTAAATTTATATGTTTTGTCTAATGCATTTAATGCACTACCATATGGAACTATTACATAATGAACTATGTGTTAAATATTAATGAAATATACTATTTAATTATAAGCGTGAAGGAAAAAACCATTGGCACAAATTGAATCTAAATTTAGTTCATTTGTGTAATTGCACAAAAGGAATTCAATTTTAAGAAAATAGCCTTAAATTTGTGTAGATTGAGAAATAAATGGAACCACAGTGATTTGCAGAAAATGGTGCGAAGAAGTGGTGCATAGAAGTGTGTCGGTCTGAACTATGTTATACATTTCATATTCTTTATTAAAAATGGGTTACTTTATATAATCACAGTTAGTAGTATAGTGCTGGCTACCTAAGCATTGGTTGTTGTTCATTCCACCCGATCGGCGGTGTCAGATCGAGGCCCACGAAGTTCGTCGTGGTAAGGGGCTAGTCTTACGTCTGTCTGTAGGTTTAGGTACCATAGAATTGACAGTACGATTTGACTCGGTTCCATCCCAATTTCTAGGGAATACCCTGTAGAGGTTGTCAGGGGCATCTGTCACTTCTCTTCCTTTTCCAACAACCTCTGGAGAGGACATGCAGCTTCATAGAGTGGCCGCGGTAGCCGAGTGGTATAGGTATCGGATCTTGGCTTGCCTTGTCGCGAGTTCGAACCCAGTACCACTAAAGACCCGCCGTGTAGGGCAGCGATGCACGCTAAATCTGTCGAGAGCTGAAACGTCCTCCCGTTGGTGTGGTGTGGTAGTTAAGAAAAGGGTGCCAGCTCAGGTGTCGTCCACGTCACTTGACCATGGTTCAAAATTACGTGGTTCGTCGCCTAAAGCCCTAGTGTAGTTGAACAGTGCGACGTTAATATTCAATCAGAGCAGCTCAATAGAAATTAGAGTGCCCCATACCGCACGGGCGCTCTACATTTATAAACATCCATTATCTGCCCAGTATTCGAGCCCAGACCATACGGTACAGCTTTCATTGTCAGTAACATGAAGAAGGAAGCTTTCAATAAGTATGAATTTTTTATCTTGCGTGGGCCTCAATAAAGCATGCAAGTAATAAGTTTTGCAGTTCATAATGAAAATCGAGTGCTGTTACAGCCAATGAAAAATTTTATACAAAAGGATAAAAAAAAGATTGTTTCTATCAGGTAGAATTGGGAGGGGGTTCTCTCTCTAATTTTTTAAATGTGCTTTCTTAAAACTAGTATGGTACATGTATATGTTAAAAAAATAATTAATTGTGGTTTATAGAAGTTGTGAATTCTTCTTCTAATAAATAGTTGCTTGTAGTGAACAAATTCGAGTCACAGTGCTGGGAATATGTAAACAATGAGTTCAGGAAAAATTGATCGATCGACAATAAGAATTGTATCAACTTTATTGCATCACTAAGCGGGAATTTAGGCAAGTAGTTCACATCACAATGATAAATTATACTGGAACTTTGAAACCTTAACGCCAAAATTAAGAAATCGAGTAGCAGTAAGTATTATCCCACACCTTTCGATTTTCTCTGATTCAAAAGTAAATTTTAGTAAGACATCCTTCACTGCAATTTTCTTTGATTGTACGCCACAGGCGTTCTCAGCTTCAATGGTACGTTGAACGGTAGGCATGAACAAAGAAATGAAAAGGCCTTATTTTTTGATAGCATTGAAATTCTGCCGAAAATAAAATATTGGTAGAGTTAGCATACCCGCTTCCTACGCCCAATATTGGGGGTTTGATCCCGGCTAGTGTCGATAGAATTTCTGGATGCGAATATCGCAAGCACGCATGTTGTATGATTATGTGAAATGTAAAAAAAAAACTCCCTTGAGTACCAATTTGATTATGGTACTCTCCGCAAAATATTAAATCACCTCAATATTAAGCATACGATAACTTAAATTAAAACTATGTCATTCGTTAAGGTTTGATAGGGATAGCTGCCACTAGATGACCATCATGAAATAGCTCTCACATTTTGGGACTTGCCATGTCTGCACAGGCTAAATTGCTGATATGCAGCCCATTAGGACAAAAGTTTAATGGTTCGTTTCTGGTGGCCTTTTTGCTAATATTTTTGTATTTTCAATTAAACACACCAGTACTCTAAATAGCAACAATTACATCTTTGATGATAAAAGCATATTGACACATGCAATATTTTTATATAAAGAACAATATCCAATTAAATATCTCATATCTTCACTTCTTTTTGCTTTAGGACCAATACATATTGCAGTATTTATAAATCAATTGCAACGGCTACAGAAAATATTAATTCTTTCATGTTATTCATATCTAGTGTGACCGTAATAGCTTAGTGTTTATTTTCACGAACTAATAATTGGTGCGTCAACAGTTCTAGCTTTAGTACTACTGAATTCCAGGTAGAAGCCCTAATATATGTTCAATCTGTCGATGATCACGTCGTTGGTAATTTGCAGAAAGGATGCCAGCTCAGGATTCATCCTCATCATTTCACTAAGGTTTAAAATTATGAAATTAATCATCAATAGTCCTCACGTTGCTTTGTAGTGAGGCGCTAATATATATTCATTCTTTAAGACTATTAGGGTTTTATTTATATAATGTCTTTCTTATACAGAGTGTTTTTTTCCCAAGTGTAGAAGTTTAAGTTGGCATTACTTTCCAAGATGGCGACCGATTTAACAGCTGTCAAGTGATTTGTTCTCAGTTTGGTTTGGCAATTCATCATGAATAGACTCACGCCTGAACAACGCTTTCAAATTGTGCAATTTTATTTCGAAAATAATGCTCGATTTTCATAAGCGAATTTTGTTTAGAGATGAAGCGCACTTCTGGTTGAATGGCTACGTCAACAAACAAAACGACCGCATTTGGAGTGAAGTTAATCCACAAGTGTATGTTGAAACACCGTTACATCCAGAAAAACTGACTGTTTGGCACGCTTTATGGGCTGGTGGAATCCTTCTTCAAAAACGATGAAGGCCACAACGTTACAGTCAATGGTAATCGGTATAGAGCCATGATTACTAACTTTTCCATTCCTGAATTGAACAATCATGATGTACAGGAGCTGTGGTTCCAACAAGACGGCGCAACATGTCACACAGCTGGTGCCACAATCGATTTATTGAAAGACAAGTCAGGTGACCGCCAAATTTCACGTTTTGGACCTGTGAATTGGCCTCCAAGATCTTGTGATTTAACACCGCTAGACTATTTTCTGTGGGGCTATGTAAAGTCATTGGTCTATGCGGATAAGCCACAAACGCTTGACCATTTGGAAGACAACATTCGCCGTATTATTGCTGATATACGGCCACAAATGTTGGAAAAAGTCATCGAAAATTGGACGCCCAGATTGAACTACATCCGAGCCAGCCGTGGCTGTCCTATGCCAGAAATCATATTTAAAATGTAATGCCACAAGATTATCTTTCGAATAAAAAATTTCATGTCCATAATACATCGTTGTTTTATTGCAATTTAAAGTTCTATACCTCTCATAAAAACACCCTTTACATTATTTGTACAACAAATTTAGCTTACTTATCACGTGTGTTAGATAATATTGATTTTTGAATGACCATCCATCTCTATTTTTTGCAAGCCTAAACTTTTCAATTTAAAATTAAAAGTAAAAAAAAACTAGATAAACTTAAAAAAAGGCTTTAAAATGCTATAGAAAACCTAATTTTTTATGGTTAACATTTAAATTTAGCCTTAACCTCTACGAGTTATTATAAAAGTAATAAATTAATTAATATTTAAAATGTGTGATATGTATTATATAATGCGTTTTATTTAATTTAATTTTATTTTTATTTCCAGTGTCGTGCTGATGAAGGTCAGTGTTTGCTGCTTCAAAGACAGAAGAATACTTTTTTTCATAATCTGTACTAAGCCGTCTGAATATTATATTATGCTATTTATATGAGAATGACCTATGATGCAAAAACTTCTTTTACGAGCATTGCACTATTGTAAATTAAAGTATGCAGAAACAGGATTTGTTATGTTTATAAAAATAGATACAAGAAACATAACCTTGACTTAGTAAAACGTAATGCACAAAACTAAATGAATACGAGTGATGATATCTAATTGTATTACTTTACATTTACTCTTAATCCACCATTATTAAAAAATTAGTATAAATCTGAAATACTATCGACTTAACGTATAAAATGGAGTCGATAAATGATACTTTTTGCCAAGAGGAAACAAAAGAAGATCTAGCTTTAATGCTGAGCAATGAAAGCTATCCATACGAGAAACATTACTTCAAAACATTGCAAAATACTGATTATATAAAGTTCATTGCGTATATTGTCATTATCATTGGTGGATTAATAGGAAACATAAGTGTCATCCTAACAGTTGCTTTAAACAGATCTATGAGAACAACTATTAATTACTACGTGGCTAATCTGGCGGTTGCAGATGCTTTGATTTGCATATTCTGCATGGGAACTCAATCGTTCAGCACAATAACACGAGTATTTTCTCTTGGGGCATTCATGTGCAAGTTCAGTACATTCATGCAAAGTAAGTATTATTCCTATCATCTTTTTCTATTTGTCAAATATTATACAAGCAAAAGTAGAATTCGAATAATATATTTATTATAATTGGTGAAATAAATATAATGATAAATATGAATATATAATGATAATGAGATAAATATGAGTATATAATGGTAAAGATAAATATGAATGTATTAGGATAATGATAAATATGAGTATATAATGTTTATGATAAGTATGAATGTATAATGATATTGATAACTATGAATACATAATGATAATGATTAATATAAATATGAGTATATAATGATAATGATTAATATAAATATGAGTATATAATGATAGTGATTAATATAAATATATTATAATGATAATGATGAAATAAATATAACGATAATAATGAAATAAATATAATGATAATGATAAAATAAATATAATGATAATTATAATGAATATAAAAATGGCGTAATAAGCTTTTGAACTGAGAAATTAACTTACTACCTTACATATTGACACGTTTTTACTATCTTACTGATTTTCTTGTAATCATTTGGTCCAAAGAGGGGTATTTCGAGATATTACTGGAAAAAAGATTAGAGGGAATTATTTCTTTGTAAAAATTATTTGTTTACATGTATAACTATTCAGAAGTACTTCCATCGTTATATTTATTTTCAAAGAGTCGCTGATTATGAATGATTTGCTTCAAATTGCAGTCGTTTCTTGAAGTCTTAATTTATGGAAGTCATGAAAATGTCAGTTCCAAAAATTTTAGTTCTACTTTTAAGAATAGCGTTTGGAGCAGTGGGTAACCTAGTGGTTAGAGCATCGGACTCCAGACCGTATGGCCTGGGTTCGATGCCATCAAATGCCCTCCGAGTAGACACGGAGTACGTGCTCGTTAAATCAGTGGGTCCATAGTCTTGAGGGCTTAGTCACGAGCGCAGGGACTGGAGAATATTTCCCTCCCCTTCAGTTTCCATGCAGAAATTCTGGAAGTGGAGACAGGTGGTGTCACCATCTATCGTCCCTTCGGGGAATTTCGCCGAGCTAAAATCGTACTGTCTCCTGTATGGTGCTCAAGGCCAACGACAGGCATACCTCTAGCCTCATGCCATGATGAATTTCGTGGGCCTCGTTCTGACTACATCAGACAGGTGGCATTACAAACAACAACAGAACAGCATTTTTGTAATGTTTAGTTTAGTTTTCTAATTTTTAAAATACATTGTTTGTTATTTTGAAATGTTTAACGTTGATTATATTTTACTCCTTGCTTTTTACTCAGATTTTAAACTTCAGTGAAACAGATTGCTGTTAAATATTGAATAATGAAAATGCATCATTTAAGCATTATGTAAAATGCGGTATGGACTCTGTGCTAAAAAAGGACTGTAATTTTTACATTGATAAATTATTGATTCCTCAAACGAAGGTACTTCAAGAAAACTGTCAATTCTAATATTTTGTTTGTGACTAATATTTTGTTGTTTGTTTATAATATATTTTCTTATAAAGTACCGTAAATGAATTGTAACGTCTTAAAAATAAATAGTATTTACTGCTTGTTTAAAAAGAGACGTTAACGCAATTTTCCTTTGATTAACCTTTTTCAATTTTATGCTTATACTAAGTCTTTAGAATATGAAATATATTCATCACATTGAATGAATGTGATTCAGAATCTTGAACGAAGTATTCCTACAATCCATGCATAAACTTCTTTAAGCATGGGACACTAACTGCTTAAACATTTGTAATTTTCTTTTCAGTCTATATTATGTGCTTCACAAACAGAAATATAGCTTTAAAATATTTATTTACCTTGAATATATACGCATAGTGATTCGTTTTATATGGTAATAATTTAAATTGTAAATTAAATATATTGTGTTTGTGAAAACTTTTGCATTTAAAAAAAAATCTAAATTACGTAAATATTTCTGTATTTTCTCACTGGCACTTATCATCTAACCATGCATTTATTAATCGTTTTTTGTTTAAATACTTTCATTTATATAATGTACTAATTTATTTAAAAAGTATTTTTATTTAATTACAAGTTTGATGCATTATTATGCTATACTTCATTGAAATCCTTAAGCCCTGCCAGGGTTATATCCATAAGAATGAAGTTAATACAAAGTTGCAAATATACAGATTTCACTTCCCACTTTTCATTGTTGAATCCTTTAAAAATATGCAATGAATTCTGTATATGAAGTACACGGTAGAAGCAAATACCCCATTTTGTCACTATTAAAAAATTATTTGGTTGTTGCAATCATCAGTAAAATGCACATTAGATTTTGCATAATTAGATTGAGAAAAAACACATTCTATACACTTTTAAATGCAGTGGATTTATTTAATAAAGGAGATCATGTATCATTATATTACATTAAATTTAGACTCCGAAAAGAATCCATGGCTATTTCTTTTCAATGTCCAAATTTTACTCTAAGAAAACTCTTTCAATAGCTAAATTAAGCAAAAAGGAGATAATTAAATATTACGTAGCCACAATGGACCAAAAAAGAAGTTTTGAGAACATAGAAAATGTTATGAAATGAAAAACCCATTGAATTTTTATTTATATCTTTATCTTATCAAGACCATTCTGATACTATACGGGTGGAAATTTGCTGTAAATGATGGATTACTTCAGTTTAATGCAGAAAGAATAAAACGCAATTTTCTTGGTTAAATTTACAGCAAATGTCTTTTGAATTTTTTTAAGGTTAATTTTGATTTTTTCGAATAGTTACTAAGAGAAAAATAAAACACAAATTGCCTTATAATTTCCCCCATATCTTAAATGTATCATATAATATGTAAGGAAACTTCTTTATTATAAATTTTAGATTTGGCCATTAATTCTGCATCGATTCTCAAAATACACCTGGAATGTTGAATTTTATTTATTTTTTACTAATAGATGTAAAATTTGTTCAAAATTTTCTCTAAGCAACTATATTTGCTTGGTTACTAAAATGAAATGTAAGTTTTGTTAAAAATAATTTTAAAATAAATAATCATGCTCTTACATCAAATTATCAAGCTATTTGTAATTAATGAATCGAGTTCCATTAGAAGAGATAGAAGGATTTGATTCCTTTTTTTTTAATGAAGGCTATGCAAATGCATGACAAAAAATTCAGATAGATCTTTAATGAAAATATTTTTCTTCGTTGAATATGATACATGAACTAATATAGCTGCACTGTTGCATTGAGAATCTACCATTATTAATAATATATAATAGCTACACGTAGCTAATCGCAGCTTTTGTTTTGATATTGTGTAAAGAAATAATAAATTTTGTCCGTATTGTTAAAGTATTTTTATCGATGCCATTCACCTTCAATTCTTTATATTAAATGTACAAGCATTGTAATGCAATTCATTTGTATTTATGGTCATAAAAGAGATATTTAGTAAAGAATTTCTAATTATTTTTTAATCTAAAATACGTTATTGGATAACAGGTTTCTTTTTTCTTCCAGGATAATATTTTCTTATTTATCACAAATCTGAACATACATCTTGTGTTGTTGTCATTCCCTTTGATAAATAATGTGACCCGTGTCTTTAGCATAGTTAAGTAGTTTCGAAGAAGTATCGGTTATAGTTTAGTTAAGAAAATAAATATTTTCCATTAGCATTTAATTTATTACATTGAACAAAAGGGATAACACACCAGAATATCAGAAACTTATCTTTTCAAGCATCTCCTCATAGTTAGATTGTCAAAATGTCCATTACAGAATGCAAACATCGATTGTAGCATTGCTCGGAATTAATAATCTCAATTAGTACAATTTATTCCATTCCATTATACATAATAGCTATGTAACTACTATTGCATTGTTCAGTAAGTTGGTTTAATGTAATTAGTGTACTCAAATCCATCAATCTTTAAATCTGCTTAACTCTTCCTTAATTATACTCAATAATTTAATTATTCATAAAAATCAATTAATATTAAATAGTGTCAAGTAGCATATATACTTGGGATTAAATCAGTGTTTTACTGTGCTGTCAGAGTGCATACATAAAGATATTTACACATTGTTAATCATATGTTCAATCAAATTAACTAATACATAGCTTAACCCTTTATCTACCGCATTATGATTTACTGCAACTTTTTTCATGAAATATTTTTTTTGATTACTACATTGAAAATTAAGGGATATACATAAACAAAATACTCAACTTTGGGAAATTTAATCCATTGGAGCCAATTAATTAATTAATTAAGGATATTACATTGTAAAATTAATTATATGCACTGTTAACTTAAAATAAAGAGTCAAATCGTTTTCTAAGGCCCTCATTAAAATGCCAAAAAATAAGACATTAATTTTGACATTAACTGTTTTTTCGGGGCAAAAATGATAATGTTTGCAATCCGCTGAAAACTCCGTCAGCTGAAAGCGCAATTTCTGCTATTAAACTATTCGCCTTCCCCACTAAAATGCTCATCATAGAACCCATGCTGCCATATATCTTGGAAGAGTGGATTTCAAAGAAGATTTCTGCTAAGTATTGTCAGAATATTCGTAAAATTGGTTATTCTACGTTATTTTAAAGTGAGTGGTATTTATAAGTACCGTCGGTAGATAAAGGGTTAAAATAATATTACCTTATTTTTATAGATGAAATTAATTTAAGTGGAACAATTCGTGAAATACATTCATACGGTACAAATTACGTTTCTAATATGATTAAAAATAAAATACATTTCTGGAGGGTTTAATTTGATCATTATGTATTTAAATATTAAATATTAGGTTGGGGAATAATTTCATAGAGAGTTCTTCAAAGATTTTTATTTAAACAAAAATTAATAGTTATAACAATAAATTAATCAATTATGTATTCGCCGTTGCTATTTACGGCCTCCTCCCCCCTCTCAAACACTTTATCGATGTCGTTCCACATAAAATCGCCCAGTTCGAAAATCGAAGAAGTTGTTGAGCCAGTTTTTAAGATCCTCTTCATTGTCGAAGGTAACTCTCCTCATGTTCCGCGGCCACTGTATTTTCTGGAGAATACGGCGGATGCGGAAATATCTCCAGTTCGAGCTCTTGGAGTGTGGCTCCGATGACTTGTGCAACGTGGGGACTGCTCTGTCGTGTAGGAGTATGGTTTGGGTTTGTCGATGAGGTCAAATAAGTCGAATAATCTTTTTAAAGTTTTGTATTTGGGCTATGCAGAACTTCTTGTAGACCGTGACATTCCTTTCGAGCATTTCCTGGTCCCACCAAATACAGATCATGGTTTTCTTTGGAGGGGGCGAAGGGGGAAGTCAGGTTTGACCTTCGATTATGGCGTATCTCCTGGAGCGACCCACACCTTTCTTCGTTTCATATGTATGTATAGGCGCCATTTTTCATCTCCCATGACGATTCAGTACAACAAGTAATATTACAAAATAAAATTAAGTCAATTCCTTCTTAGATCAGCAAAGAAAATTTTTATTTTAGCTACTTCTTATTAAACAGTTACAATTAGTATAAATATGTATATACATGTGACAGAATTACAATATTAATTAAAATTAATTTTTATTAATTATCATTAAAGCATTGTATTGTCATCCCAAACAATCGTGTATATTAAATTTCAGTTCAACTGAATGTTATAAAACGTGAGAAGAAAATCTTTTAAAGTTTTGACTCAGGTCGCTAAAACTGAAACCAACGTGGTTGTATCTGTAATTCTTTAAATAACTAGTTTCAGTCAATTAAGTTTAATTAATTATAATTAAATTATCTTTTTTTTACCCAAAACAATAGTGTATAGAAAATTGAAGCTCAAACGAGCGCTTTAAAATGTGAGAAAAAAAACTTTTCATGTTTTAACACGTCGCCAAAACCGATATCAACGTGGCTGTATTTGTAATTCTTTAAATAATTAGTTTTAATCAATTATAATTTGTACTAAATATAATTTAGTTACTGTATTGTCATCCAAAATAATCGTGTATATAAAATTTCAGCTCAATTGAGCACTTTAAAATGTATTTTATTAACGATTGGAAATTCCACGAAGATAAATAAATATATAAAGAGTGTGAGCTAATAGTAGGAATTTAGAAATCGCTGTTTAAGACCATGTTTTGCTCTATGGCGGGTTAGATGTTGAAAAGAAATTTGAAGGTGATTTTATTTGTTCTTTTCGTTAAGCTCGTGAGGCACACAGGCTCCTAATTTTTCGGTAAATCCCATTCAAGGAAGATGATTGATAATTGTTTTATGTTCACCGTTCATTTTTTGAAGCTAATTCAAAATTGAGTTAAGAAGCTCTTCGTGGAATTCAGAAAGTCTTCCGCTGCGGGGAGTGTCGTCTGTGTCAAAATCGTCATTTTAACAAACCATTTCGGGTTCTAGACACGCCTATGACATCTTCTCCGTATACGTTGCAGATATCTCGGGCTTTTTCAGCAGCTTTTGGTCTCGGTGAAAAGCGAAGAAGGGTATGTGTCGAAAGCGTTGCGTTTTACCTCCTGTATATTCCATTTCTAAGTCTCAAATGTAATAAGAAATTAAAAAGACAATTCAAACAGTATTGTAGAGCTCTAACGAATGAATACTATATACTTCGTGGAACTGCAAAAAAAAAAGTTGTAAACAAAAGAACATATAAAAACGCTATGTACTCTTATTTCCCAACCTAATAGTTTTACTCGCTAATTTATAAATTGTGTAGAACATTATTTAAAAAAATAACTGATCAATTTCATTTAAGCAATCAATGTTACATTTAACATTATTACTTCAATGCAAAATATTTAGATTTTGGAAAAGTTGTGGAAAGTGTTACGTGGAAGTTCGTAAAACGTATCAAAGATTTTAAGAACGCTACAAGAACAGAACTGAACAGAGTAAACAATTTCAAAACGATTAAAATTTTGTTGGAATTATTTTAATACTAATAGGGATTGTAATACCGGACCAAAAGCTCAATACCGGTATTCGGTATTTTTAGTCTTATTACCGGGATACCGGTTTTAATACCGGTTTTGGAAATTTTAGAAAAACACAGCTGTTTCTTTGTTTTATTTGCCAGTTATATTAGAGAGTATAAATAACAAAAAACAATTTGTAACTTATAAATTTAACAGTAAATAAAGAATCACAAAAAAGTATAAGGGAACATCTCATTTATTTAAATCACAAAAACTGTGAATATCACTATTCAGTGTGTGGTTCTTTTACAAATTTTCAATTTGTGGTACTATTATAAATTTTTGAAATGTGATCTTAAAAAAACATAATGCATCATTAGTACTGTCGTTAAGCCTGAACGTAATTTTTTGCAAAAATTACCTGCTGTCGAAGGCGCTCTTTTGGCATCTATGCTAGTTAGGGGTACTGTTAGCTATGCATAATATACTTTTTCTAAATATTTAATTACCACTAAATCTCTCATCTTTAGAAATAAATCGATTTCACTTCGGATGGTTTTTTGGATATAGCTAATTGCTTCATTGCATTTTGTTTGTGGACATTTTTTTAGTTATCTCTAATTCTCTAATATTTGTTCATGAGGCAATTCCTTTTCACTATCGACATTAGTGCCATCATCATCTTCGATAACTGTACCGAATTCTTCTGAATGCGAATAGATTTGTGGGTAAAGAATTTTAAGAAAATTTACTGTAAACTTGACCAAATTTGAATTGGTTAGTCTCTTTTCTTCCTTTTTATTTTCAGTTTTAAAATCATTATAAGTATGATATGCAAATACAATGTGAATAACGAAGACACCCATTTAAAAATTTCGAAGTATTACGCACTTTCTTCACAACTATAATCTTGTTTTCAAAAATACGAATTCCCGACTACAAATTCTGTGAGTGTGCATTATCGCTCTGAGCTGTAATTGAATATATTTGGCCCCCTCCTTGGATAATTCACATATTTTATCACTTCTTGATTGTACAATGCAACTTTATATTCACAGTCTTATTAATTTTGCCCCTTACGCCCATATTCACCGCTAACCTGACCGCCGGTTACGGGGTTTCGCCGAAAACGTTATTCACCATTGCAAGTTAATAACTTAACTCCGGTTCAAGTTAAAAATGCCTTACCCAGGGTCACAGCCGGTTTAGTTTTAAACGCACATGCGCAGTAAGCGATTTTTCGAGTGTTCTCGTTCTCGTGCAAGTTTTGAAGTAGTTTGAGTTTTGATAGATTTTTAGTTTACGATGAATACCACGATAGTTTACGATAAAGTTTCCACTGTTACTCAATTAGATTTTTTAGAAAAACTGGAAACCAGAAAAGTCATAAAATTCTATTATATGTAAGTGCGGCTTCATCAAAGCCAACACCAACTCTTTTTCGTACTGCGTAAAATAAATTCTGTTGGCATTCATTTTAAACAGATAGCGATACACGAAGTTAAAAACAAGCTGGCACGAGGCGAAGATAGAAATTGTAGCTCCAGCTGGAAGTCACGGGGTTTATTTCGACCAAAAGGAATCGACCAGTAAATCCAAGTTAAGAAACTCAGAGTCAAGTAACTGGAGATCGAAAAAGAGCTGTGAATTGGAGTTCTAACCTGGGGTTGACTGCCGGTTACTTAACTCCAGGTTTCATCGCTGGGTCAGGTTAGCGGTGAATACGAGCGTTAGGGAGACATAAAAAAACGCATACCAATTTGATATGTTGACGATCCTTGAACATATAGAGGAGACGGTTTAAAAAAATTCTAGTAATTACCGAAAAACCTGTATTTTAACTTGTGAATACCAGTATTACACAATTGTACAAATGGCTCAAAATACCGGTATTACAATCCCTAAATACTATATTTGAATGTTCTGTACTGGTATCTAAGCATAAATTGATTTCTTTCAATTAATTTACCTGATATTTTGTGTGCATGGGTATATTGTGTTCATGTATGTGTGCATCATAAAGCAAGTGAAGTTACCGAATATGACATAGAATTTTCAACGATTCAGCTATTTTGTAATAATAAAACAATTGGTAAACATTTTGCTACATTTTTTTTTCAGTTTTAACCTATTCAACTATTTAACCCAGTTGAAATATTTTGCAAATTGCATTGCTCACAATATAAACTTTTTTCATTTTGCTAAAAGCACTAGCATACTACTGTGATACCAATGCATGCTTTGAACTTGATATCATTAACAGAGAAAAAAATTAAACTACGTTCTTTATTTGTAATTGGTTCCGAAATTCATGTAATAGATGAAACGTTATGAGAAGTTCATTTTTAATAATTATTTGTAATATTTTTTTAACTAAATGCAACTGACATTTTTTTTGCTTTTAACTAGAAATTAATAAAGTTTGTATTTTAGCTTTATTTAATAAAAGCATAATACCAGAAGGTAATGTTTTTATTTCATGAGACAACTGATTTAAAGTATAGTATTTCCTCTTTCTAAAGTTAACTTAACACGTTGGCATTAAAAATTATTTAAAGAGAGATCTTGGGAGAGAAGATTTGGAAGCAATCTGTTTCAATAGTCTTGCAAGTTTTTATTTATTTATATATTTTAAATATAACTTCAGAAATTATGTTTTTAATTTTTAAAGTATTTATTTTTCTAAGAATTTTCATAAAACGTATTGTACTTAACCAAGCTAAAATTTAAAATTCTAATAAAATTCATGTTAAAAATATACTTTGCCAGCTCCTTTCTTAGTTATATATTATTTATGATTTTAATAAGGAACTTTTTTGAAATCAATGTTTAAGATTGTATTTTAGTCACTCTCCGCCACAGATATTTTTAATACATACAGCAGAGTATTTCGCAATGAAAAAATAATATTATATAATATTTTAACGCATATATAAATATGAATTATGATCCTATATATATATATATATATATATATATTAGAAACTCTAAGCACTTGAAGGTTTTTTTTGTTATTATTAAGTAAAAAGGAATTTTTTATTTTCTTAAAGCATATACTTCTCAAGAATTCTTTTACCAGGTAATTTTTAAAATATTCATGGATGATAGTAAAATTAAGCTATATATATATATATATATAAATAACCTTGTACAAAAATTTTTTTTTTAAATTTGTAACAGTGCAAGTCACACTAAAGAGATTTTAAACATAAATTTCTCACAAAGAGAAAAACAACCCCTTTGAGTAATACAGTGTTTAAAAAAAGTGAAGTTTGATTACAAGAAATATAATTAAGTTGCATTTTCAAAAAAAGTGTACATAAAACTACTCTACGTTGATTTTGTTTTGCTTTATAAAATACTTTACTCGTAAGACACTTTAAGTTAGTTCTTAATAACAACATTTATCATGTTTCCGAAATAAACACAACTAACAACTGTTATACAACAATAATGCAACAAAATATAAAGTATATATAATTAGATTCTTCAGAAAAATAATATATCTGAGTTAAACTATTATATCATTGATAGAAGCTCAAGAAAAATATATAACAGGCAGACATGTTAACATGTGAAATTCTTTCCAGTCTCTTGATCATCAGCATATTACAATCTCATTATGATTTTTATTTTTAAAAAAAAAACAATTGTATAAAGATTTATTTAGTGGGAACGTTCAAAGTATTTTCAGATAGAAAATAATGCATTTCCGCAGAGCTGGCAAAGATAAACGAAGTGGTTCCTGTTAAGTAATTGCCCCAGAAAGATATTTATTCAATGGTTATTTATCACGAAAATAAAATCTATTGTTTGACCATTTTCCTTCTATTTATGATAAATTGCAAGCAATGTCTACGAATTCTCCAGATAAAAGAATATAAATGTTCGTCAATCGAGCTACATTTGAAACATTGCATTTAACAATAGAGAGCTGCTGACATTGCTTAAGAAAAGTAAATGTAAGTGCATTTGGCACAAAACTTATAAAAATCATTCTAAATTTTCCTTACTGAGTCTTTTTCAATGTTATATTAAAATTGTGATGTTTTCACTATATATTATAGTAGTTTTGCTTTAAAAAATGGAAACTCACTTAGGATTTTAAATGGTTTATAAAAATCATGAAAAATAGGCATAACTTTTTAATCTATTAATTGATCCATTGCCATATTATTTATGCAATTACGAAAGTGAAGCTATTGAGCAAATGATGAAAATGAAATACATTTTCATAGTTATTTCTATTTTTATTTATTTGTGTCACTGTCATGCTTAAAAGATTAAACAAAATAAAAGGCATATTATTGATGTAAATTTCTATTAAGTTGTTGCACTTTATTTTTTAATTCTTTTATTTTAAGAACTACGCAATAGCATCTATTTCGCTGTAAAACCAAACTCACTGAAACTATCAAGAAGTTTTTAAGATATTTGCATGTAGGTTTTACATGTCATATCTTAAAATCGTTTAATTTCCAATTTTTATTATATTGATAAAAACATATGAATATATATTGAGTCGAAAGGAAAACATTTTCTTGGAATATAGTTATTTCTCCTAAACAGTGCAAATTGAAAAATAAAGTTATGAAATAGATTAGTTGTGATTATTTCCGTTCATTTTTTGAAACTTACTCTAGGAAAATGTATTGTTTTATCCTTACCATAGCGACCCCCAATCCAAAAGCAGAAGCATCAATTGCCTAAATAAGCATGTTGGGAGGAAAGGGTGTCAAACTTGCAGCCCACAACGAACAGTTTTGCTGCCCACACTGTATATTGGCACACAAAAATATATATAATAAAATATCAAAATTCCTATCGAAACAGGAAAGACAGTACCAAAGAAGTGATGTCAAGTGTCTGGACGTAAGCGTTAACTTTTCTTGTTCTTTTATTTATATTTACTATAATGCATCATTCGAAAAAAGCTTACGTTTCCATGAATATCGGTTTTTTTGCAGTCCATCTAAGGTTAAACCTTGTTTGTGTGGCTCAAGTTAGCCTTTTAATTTGACATATTTGGTGTAAAAGAACTACATTGGGCTAAAACATGATAAGAAGTAACTTCTCGTTCCATTCTGCTAAATGAAAAACCGCACTGTTTATTTTAGAAAAACTATCTCATTTCTTTAACTGCTTGTATAATGGGTGTGCTGTTTCAGCTATATATATTTTAAAAGTCTACAGTAATTAACTGTTAATCCTAGAAAAGATTTTAATTCAGTGCGATTAATTGGTTCCTTAGTATCAATAATAGCACTTGCTTCTCTTTAATTTTTGGTATAATTCCTTAGCAGAAAACATACATCTTAGGTATAAAATTTATTCTTCTTTGAGTTGATATTTGTTCCAGTTCAATTGACTGACATTTTTTAGAATATATTGAAGTATACTGTTTCAACCTAAGCAAGTAAATATTTAAATTTTCTGAAGTAATGGAAGTATACTGTTGCAAAAATCATGTAACCCGTCAATAAAAAAACAAAGAATCCATATAATTTTACCTTTTAAATAGGATACATGAAATGAGGTATATCCATGTGAATGTTGCCCAATACCTTCGTACTATCGATTGCAAGAAATTCTGATGATTTATCAAAATATTCAATATGGATGAAATATCATTTGCATCAAGTTTAGAAAAGTATGGCATACGACTAATTTCTATGCAAGTTCTTTATCATTATATGCTTGAGTATTAGGTATTGGCTATGTTTGCGTAATTGAATATTTATTGAACGATACTTTATAATAGCTACAAGGAATTTTCCTATTCTATTTTACAATTGGTTTACTCCCTTCCTCCAAATTTAATTGTAATAAATTTGAGATCAGACTAAAATATATATTAAATGTTACATCTTACTTTTGTCTTCTTTTGTAAATTCTTTACAAAAGAGTCTTGAAATTTAAACCGTAAAATTTATATTAGAGATTTAGACACTCCAAATATAACTGGACTGCATAACATCATCAATTTCAATGTGTAAGTGTATGTGTGTGTGCACGGGTGTGAGTGCGGAGGTTATGTTTCTTAATTCATAATAAGTAGATGATGCTGCAACACTCATTTTTTTCCTTATACGGAATTAATTTCTTACAATATAGATATAGAAATTAGCCATTTTCAGCACTATTTTTAAGTACCGCTCTTTAAATATTTAACCATCAAGACAATAGCAAAATTCTTTTAAACCTTTAAAATCTTTACTTAAACCTTGCCTTTAAAAGCTAATGCTAAGTACAAGGTATGTTAAGTAAAAAAAGATCCTGGTGTAAGAAATATAACCAATTTTAAAAAATTGCAAGCATATAAGGAATAATCATGAATGCTATCAATACATATCATTAGTGCATTATAATGTTTATTATGTTGCTTTTTATTTACAGTATTCATATTGATCCTAATTGTTTATTCCTCGCACCACTAAAAACCTCTCACTAAGTCTCAAGTCAAAAGTAAAATTCGAACTTGCGTTGGTATGTACACCGACTATATTGCATTTTGTTATCTCCTGCAGTCATGCATGTTTTCATTTGATTAATTTAGCTTGGATTCTTATAAAATGAAAAAATATTTTTAATGACTTTCTAAGGTCTATGATAATACGTGTACATATATACAAAGTAATGATAAAATACTAACATGACCATTGTTTATTTAGAAAAATACTTTAAATTCATTTAACCTGACTGCTTGCCTCCTGTGTTGTAGGCCACTGCAATTAAATGGCCATGATGAAGTAATGGCTGACGTTCTTTATGTCGAGTCTTAGTCCTAGGGCTATTGAGACCCACTGTCCAGAGGGACTCGTAACTATTAAATCTATCAAGACTCGAAAGTTTACCTTTTGAGTAAAATGCAAATTTAAAGAAGGAATTACGTGCTTTTGGTGTCATTTTCTTCATTATAAAATGGTTCAGAATTGCAAGTTACTTCGCAAGATAAGTAACATCTTTCTTTTATTTAAAATATGTCCCTTACTAAATTTATATTCAAATATCACGACTCATACTCACGATTCACACCGGGATTTTCTCAAGAGTTGCGCATATTTTATAAAATATCAGATAAAATTAATATGCATGAAAATATGAGAGATACATAGAAATATTGATTGATTGGAGGCAGTTCAATCACAATCTGAGATGACTAAAGAGAACTCAATAATTTAAAGTTCATCTACTTCTACAGTTTCTGGAAACACTTTCAAGACACTGAATCCATCGAGGAAATTTCTACAAGACCAGCCAACAAATACATCGGTGAATGAGGATCGCTACTATGTACTTTCAATGCGAAAGGAACACTAAAACAAACTTTTAGCTCTTACTTAAACTGTATGCCATCACTGTAACCAGAGATTCTACAAACTGTTAATAGTACAAACAACATCCACTACAGTAAGGCACCATGAATTATACGAATGAATCTAGATTCATCCTGGACATTGATTTTCAGCGAACCTGTATTTTGAGACAGCATAGGATACGATTCCATTCATTAATCATTTCCGAAAAAAGATTATTACTGTTGTAAAGGTGTAGTTATTTGGGAAGGCATTACATAGAGATCTTAGAGCCTTTATATTCGATTTTTCTAAGTGTAATTCATCTTGCATACCTTCTAATATACGTTAAGGCTCATTCATGCAGGGATAAACTGGTCAATGATTTCCAGTAAATAAATATATTCACAGTAATTATTCTGTCCTTTAAGTGCATGTTTCTGACCCTCTGGTTAGAGCAACTTATTCTCACCATCTCCTTCCAAAAATGATCTTGGAGACAGACATTGACACACTCTAGGGATGGATATATTGTCACAAGGCTTCCTCAACTGCATTCGACTTATTTTCTGCCCATTTTTTTGTAGTCTAACTGGCTACATAACTTGCAGAGGATCATACTCCTTATTAACCTCATTTTTCAATATCACAACGTTGGATTCGGACGTTCCTTCACTATGAGCTTTACTTATAAGTACTCATATATAAAATGACTTTTTACTGATATACATTTGTCTCTGCATTAAATGTATATTCATATCATTCTTCATTAAAATTTGTCAATTAGCTTTAGAAATTTGACATGAGGTGGAAATTCTCCTAATTTTACGCACAATTTTAAGTGCTTTATGAGCATGAAACGTATATGTGAAAAAATGGGGCAATTAAAGAATGTCAATATACTGCAATAAGTAGTTAAGAGTAAGATTTCCTATGCAGATCCATGCAACAAATTTTGAAATATATTAAATTGGTTTTCTTAAATTTTTCTCCGTATGCAGAATTTATAAAAATTAATATAATGTTTAATTTTAAGTAGTTTAAATATTTATTCGATCAGACAAGAAGATTAAGGGATAATAAACTTTAACTTTTTTAACTTATTAAATATAATAATGCATCATTTAACATTATAGTATTTTATTTGGAAAATGAGTTCTCCTCTAATAACGAAGAATAATACAGTAAACAGTCCAATTCAGCCTGAAAGAACTCATAATAAGAACTCTTTTAGCGCCAAAAAAGATAGAAATGCTATATGACTTCTTGTCAGGGCAATAAAGAGACAAGATATGAGAAAATTTTATTGTGATATTGCTATGCCTGATTGTATTTTTCCATGCCATGCAACATCGTTTGTAAGCCCTTACTCTTATCTTTTAGCATGGAAGATCTCACACCATTCATCTAAGATGTTAACGTAAAGGTACCCATACTAGAATGTTACTACTTTATCTAAAAAAATGTTCATAGCACTGGAGAAACGCATGAATGAACATAATTGATGAAACGTAATGTCGTAGGGATTCTTATTATTTTAGTTAATCAAGACTTATTAATCAGATACAGACAAATAACAATTAATAAGGGATATTACTATCAACTGTCTAAAGGAAACAAAAAATGTAAGTAGAAAAATAAAAAAAAAAATGTTTATAAAATATCATTTACAGCAGGGTTGTCAAACTCGCGGCCCGCAAAGAACATGTTTGTGAACAGGCCAATATATCGGCACACAGTAATATATAATAAAGTAAACAGACACAGAATAAAAATAAAATTAGTAGAATTTTCTAAATGTTTTTTAGTTACATTATTATTTTTTTTGCTTTTATTGAACTAAATGCGCATAATTATTTTGAATATACAACAGTTAGGTAAATACAGTACCTAAGTTTCTATGAATATTGACTTTTTTTGGAGGCTTACCTAAAATTAAACCTTGTTTGCTTGTCCCAACTTTACCTTTGAAATTGATTTACAGAATTCATTATTCCTTGAATCGTTGCATATTTATTCCATTTATTTGCATTTTTTTTATAAAACTTAGGTACAAATGTTTGTAATAGACACTTTCTTAAAATGCAGGATAATACTTATATATGTATTGCTATTATCTATTTTCTTCTGCACGTGTTATTAGAATTCATTGGCTTTTGTCTGTGTTATTATTGTTTATTTACTAATATTAAAATAAATTTTGTGATAAAACATAAACATATGTCTTAGTAATTTAAATGTGAAATTAATGTTAGTTAACATTCTTAACTTAATATCAATCTAAACATAATTTAAAAGAAAGTAAAATACCTCCAATCATCTCTAGACAGCAGACAATTTGTAGGTAACATCAGTAAATTTTTCATGCAAATAACAGATGCAAATATTTTTGAAGTTATACTTCTTATTGCTCGTCGGGAAAACAGGATGAGGGTAAATTTTTACGTTGCGCGCGCACACCGTGATGGATGCACAAGCATACCGTTACTACACCGATGCACACGAACATCGTTGTCTAATACTTTAACACTAGTTGCATGTCCCGGCGTTGCACGGGCTTTCTCTACTTTTACGAATTTTCCCTTTCCTTCACAAAATTAGCACTTCTAATACTCTTTTCAAAATGATTGTATGATTAACGTGCATTGCTGCCCTAAAACGGCGGGTCTTTTGTGGTACTGGGCTCGAAATCAAGACATGCCAGCCATGATCCGATACCTTGACTACTGGGCTACCGCAGCCCTCTTTCTCTATCAAAATCTCGAGTAAGTGAACAGTGGGACTTGTGAATATTTACTCACTCACTTTGCAACTTTTTAGGTCCGGAAACGAAAATGTGCATTTATAAAAAATACTTATATGTTGAAAAAATTAGAAATTTTTATAATTATAAAATTTCACAACTGTATGCAATGTTGAATTAGAATTGTGAGCATTTTTTAAATGTTCGATACACGGCAAAAAAGTTTCATTCAACTATTTTTATAAAGGAAGAAGTTATAAAAACTTTGAAGTGGATAAGTAGTTATTAAATATTCAAAACTTGAGTATTTTTTAAAAATTCGTAATAAAATGTTTTCGGCATTTTATTTTTTATATCAGTAATTCTAAAAGATCAAAGTATGAAAGTTTTAAAAATCATTTGCAAATAAACACATCGATATTGATTCAGTATCTTAAATTATGTAAAGTATCGTTATTTTATCAAAAAAAGTACAAAAAAACTATCTCGTGACGAAATAAATTATCCTTCCAATTACAAACATGCTGGCGAAGATTTTAATAATTAATAGATTAAGCGAATAAAATTTTGAGTATTTTTTTAAAAAATCTTAAAAATTAAGCGATGATGTTGTTTCAAACCCGTTTACAACAGTAAGTAATGGAATGTTTTAAACGATCGAACTGCAAAATTGTAGGAAAAAAGCAGTGAAAAGAGCTTCAGAATAAAAGGAAGAGTTATTCCTATTGTAAAAATGCTTTACTTGTTAAAGTTTTAATTTTTTTCCGGTTTTATTTTTAAGTCAAAGCCTTTAAACTTCATATATCGTTTGCAAACAACATTACTTTTTAAACAAAAAATGTAACAAATATAATTTTTAAATATTTTTTCCCAAAAAGGGAAAAAAACGAAAAACATAATTTTCTTTTAAAAAAAACCGTAATTTTTTTCATTTTTTGTACAGATTGCGGATAATATCGTTCTACAAACGGAAAAAAAGTTACGTGAGATTATTTTTATAAATAAAGAAATTATTATAAGTATTTAAATAAGATTTTAAGAATTTTTTAAAAAATCGTAAAAAAAACTGTTTTGACATTTAATTTTTTAAATGACAGATTCTAAAAGAAAAAAAAAACATGAATTTTTTTGTGTAATATATCATTTCATTAAGGCAAAAGAAAATGCAAGCGGAATGATTTAGAAATCATTTTCATAAAAAGGAACTGATTTTGACTCACATAAAAAAAGTCGTAAAAAATAGAAAATACAATTTATTTTGTAAAATAAATTATACTTTGTCATGGCGAAGTAAATGATCTTTCCGATTCAGTAATTATTTTTAGCTGAGTCTCATAAAAAAAATTAAATCGTGTTTTAAAAACGTTTAGAAAAAGAAAAAAAGCTCGTAGAATTTGAACCTTGCCCCTAGCGGGAAAAACTTGCACTAATTATGCGTTTTAAGCCTAGTTTGAATATTAAAAATATAATATGGAATATTATATATATCGGAATATAAATGGTAAAAACGGATTTCTCGTATCATTCCGAATATTTTGTTACCTTTGGCGAGTTTTTACGTTGAGCGGTTCGTGAGAAGATAGAGGTAATACGTTTGTTTACCTACGAATTTTAATAGTGTAAATGCCACTTTTTTGGTGCTAGGGTCCTGATATTTAGGGGACCGTAATAACTATGTAATAGCATATCTGATGGAATACATCCCCCAGTGCATTCCTCCCCTCTACAGCTTTATGTCCATTATCTCGGCACCCAAGACTTAGTTTATTCGGACCTAACTCATCGATCCCTCTTTATCTGCTCTTTCAGTTATTATAATTTCTTGCTCATATGGCTATTTCTTCCTCCATAGTTTTTAATTGTTTAAAACTTTTTAAACTTGTTTTAATTCACAATTTCTTGGCCCCTGTACGAGGCTTAGACTTGAGATTTGAGCCAACTGTTCCACTCGTCGAGACCCCCATCCACTCCTCTACTTCTTTACCATTGTGTAGTCATGGGGGCACTAAAATATCATGTCCCCATGTTAATCCAATGGGGACTGGAAAAAATTTCACTCCCCTAAGGAATTCAGCTTGGGACTTGATTTTTGGAAGTCGGCCATATTTTTGTATTAGCTTTGCATGGAATTGGCCCCCTCCGGTGCCCTCCCCCTACTGGGTTTCCCCAGTAATACCTTTAATCTTATGCTACCTTGGTCCACCGCATCAGCTGGATTCGACCTTTCTCTCTATGAGAATCCAATATATATTTTTTCAAGACAATAGCCCCATTTCTTCACCTATATTTAACATTCTTAAATTGTTTTTAAAGTTTCAAATTTTTTTAAAATCCCGCATAACTCTGAGGAATTTTGAGCTTCGTTAATGAAACTCGGATCATAGATTCTCCTCGTTGAGCTCGTTCATCCGCTATAATTCGTGTGTAGATAGTGGACCTAGGGGGGAGTTATCACTAAAATTAGAACCCCATGTTATTCCTATGAGGTTCGATCTTTTGATGACGTCACGATATTAGAGAGAATGATGAAACTTTGGGATCATCTACTACTCTGTATATCGTTGGGATGTACGTGATTATTTACGTCCCAGTTGTCCCCCCGGGCAGGAATTAGTTTCGTTTTCTTTTCCCGAGCTAGCACGCCCTATTTACAACTACAGACTCCGGACCGGTTCGAATGTATTCCTCTTGTGTTTCCTCACAATCAGGCCGGGTTTCGAGTTGCAGGCTGCCTTGCTTTTATTTTACTTAATTGTTTTAAATGTTTTAATTATTTTAAAATGACCATAACTCGGGGTCTTCAGTCGGATGTTTTAATGTTCTCAGGAACGATTCTTCCCGCCGACACATTCAATATGAGGTCTCAGGTGTCACATTCGGTTCACCTCATCTCCAGATGCAGTCTGCCGAAAACCCCCCTGGTTATTGGTCCGATTTTCCCTGTGCGGGTGTTTTAAATTTATTTAAGTCGTGATTATCTCGGGTTTGGCTGGTCCGATTGACTTAAGGCTAGTATTGTTCAACTCCTCTGCTCCTTACCGCCTTTGTCCTTGGCCCAGCTTGCCTGCTCAAGTTTCTTTGGAAGATTTTAATCTTGTTACGCCAAGGAAGTATAACTTCTTACTTGCGTACATAAGTACACACACACTTTTTTATCGATTTTAATAACTGAAATAAGTTATTCATTGTAAATATCAACTACTTCCACGTTAATTTCTTAATAGTATGTCAGTGTTTGTAGTATTTACTAAAAATATCTGTATTAGTAAAAGGCTATATTTGCACTGAAATTTTCAAAGTCTAAACTTTTTTAAAGAAAAAGTAAGATAAGTTTGAAATAAAAAAACAAACAATATTTTTATATTATAAAGTTATTAAAATTTTAATTAATTAAAAGAATTTTAAGACATTTGATATATTACTTTTTAAAATGTTGTATTTACAAGTTTATTTTAAATTGCAGTCAAATTGATACGCTAAATTTAAAAAAAAATGATTGAATTTTCAAAATTGAAGGTGTACATTATTTCATAGAATATAATAAAATAATATTCAGAAGTGGAAAGTTTATTTTTAACCTTTTAACCATTTTAACAGTAATCCTTTTTTTTTATAACAAAAATAATGCGTATCACTGTTTTCTATCTTCCATGCATATTTGTTTTATGTTTATTCTGCTTTGAAAATTTGATTTTGTCGTTAATATAAATATGAGTGTACCATAAATAGAGAAAAAAACTGTATTATTCAAGATGATAAATTCATGAATCATGTGAATGTAGAAGAAAAAATAATTCCTCAGTCTTGACACATTTTTCACTATATGTTCGTTGCGCGTGGAATTTTGTTCTTTTTATAAAACACTTCATTTATTTTAACATTTACATTTTTATCAATTTTGATATATATATATAACTTATTTCAGCATTATTTCTTTATTTCTAAAACAAAAAACGTAATCATATAAAACTTTTTTTTAAACATTTTACTTACTTTTTTTCTCCTATTTGGGGGAAAGACCTTTTACAATGTATTATTAACATTTACATTGTTAACTTCGATGTGCCATTATGTAAAAAAAAAATTCCTTAACACTAGTAATAATCAACTAGATTTAGGCTTACTGGACGAGAATGCAGACAGTTGAATTCTACACAAGTTCTTATATCCACAGAGAGCTATACAATATTATTATTCTAATAGAACACGTAATGAGGATGCTTCAAGAAATTGGAATATATAGATAAAGTAAATGACATTTGTTATCTTTTAAATAAAGCATAGTTCAGCATTGAAATAATTACAAAAATGCAGACAAGTTATTGATAAACACGCGAATTTTCCACAATGAATTTCTAGAACATAAGCAAATCTAATTTAAGATATTTTCAAACCAGATAATAAAATGATTGTTTTTATTATTCAAATCATTTGTTTATATAAATTTGCGATTACATCGTGTAATGCCAATCGATAGAATATAAATTCAAAATCACTTTGGAAAAGTTTTTAATATTTATATTACTTTTAGACCTAAATTTCGTATAGGAATATGTATATATTTGTATCTTGAATGCACTTTTAATCGCTGTATTTTCTTCAATATAAATGTGTTCCTGATTCGAGCTCTTGATTGTAATGCTAGAGAAAAATTCAGTTTTGCGCGTTAAAATAACGAATTGCAGAAGGGGAAAAAACAGAAACAAGTTTAATTAAATGCTAAAATATAGCAGTAACACAATACCTCTTGAGGTATTCTCCCAATTTATTTCTTGAAATTATATACTGAATTTGTGGTTCAGTCTTTGACATCTAGGAAAGACACCTTTGCTACATTTACCGTAAAACCCTATTAACGTCGTGCATACATCTGATTTTGAATCACATTAAGAGAAAAGAATGAAATGCTACCTCATTCATCAAATTTCCTTGCAACGATGCGTAAGAATCCTAATGCCTGACTGCAGTTAATGTGTTGTAGTTATAACAGGATATTTTCTGCTGAAAATGGTGCTTGAATTCATTACGTTTCGCTCATTAATTTGTTACTGTTATCACAATAGAAGATTCTGTTACCCGTCTTTGAATTATAACATTTTCTTACTGGAAAGGGAAGAATATCGTAAAAAATAGAAAATGAATTCCTGAAAATAAATAATCAGCATCTGAATTTGATATTTATGAGAAAATGAGTGTATTGCAACTATTCGTAAAAGATGGCTACTTCTAAAGATAGATGAAATCACGTAAAACTAAGATGTAGAATGTCTTAATCAGAGATGAAAAATATTATTGATTTCTATATTTTTTTTAAAAAAACTTGGAATTGTTATAAGAAATATACATAATTTTAAATATAATTATTATACTATCTTACAAAATAATGGTAAAAAATTTTTTAAGCAAATTATATGCTAAATTATTCTAACACAAATTAAGTGGTACTGTGTGCTATTTCTATACGAAAATCCTTTAAAACTATAATTAAATCTGGAGAGAAATAAAAAAAAATCTTTTAAGGAAAATAATATCAACCAAAGATGTGTGTTTTTCTTTTTATTACAAACTAAACACTTTCATTTGAAATATACGTTTACAATCAAATACTAGTACAGCTAAATGGAATTTTTCTTTGTAAATTTATGAATTATTCTGATATATTTTAAAATTATACTTTATAAATTAAGCCTAAACGTGTGAATGCATAAATTTATTTCCTCAAAAAATAGGAGAATTGGAATATTTTTTTATCTTCTTTTGGTTAAATTAAACCAAGGTTAATTTGGTTAATTTAAGACCAAGAAAAATATTTTTTCTTGTATAAGTTATAAGAAAGAATACAACTTCTTATTCAGCATTCCGAGAAGCAACAGTTTATCAGATTTGAAAAAAAATGTTTCTGTCAGCAACCAGTCTTAGATACAAAATGCATGAAGTCAATTAATTTAGAAACTGGAATAAATTTATTTCACTGGAATTCTCCTGCCATAACCATAATTTCACTGAGGTGTAAACACGGTATTTATGCTCTCGGGAACATGCTGCGTAAACATTTTCACGCCCATTTGTAATCATTTAGAAGGAAGCTGTATTGTCTTCCTTATAATTTTACTTACGCAAAATTCATACTGTTGTAAATTTTCTTTCCCATTGCATGTTTAATTAAAATTATCTTAATGAAATTCGAGAAATCTGGCAAAATATACGAATATAGTTATTGAAAATATTATTTAAGGTAAATTAAATTATTGTATGCATGTTACTAATTCATTGCTCTTTTTTATTTCTTAGAATAAATCAAAACTTTTAGTTTTAATTTTTAATTTCACTTTATTCTTGCCTTTCCATTTTCATCTTCTAACATAAAACAATCAAAAATTTCTTCAAAAATTTTGGACTATATATAATTTTAATGTCACACATTTTTCTACGGAATTGTTTTCCTTATTCTTTATATTTTATTCATATGCTGAAGTTTGGCACTAACGCCAGAAGTGTTGAAGAGAGATATCATTTTTTCATATATTGATTTTTCTGAAGGGAACTAATTGTGCTGATGATAAAAGTACCGTAATTCATGTAAATTATTTTATAAGCTGAATCTTTAGCAAATGCCTTGAATAAATTTACATTTGTTTTTTTTTTATTGTTAAAATGTTTGTGCACGTGTTTTAAAATATTTCTCTTGTTCTATATTGAAAAGAATAAACATAAATATTTTATTAATTTGTAATATTTATCTTGATTTTCGTCACCATTCTTAGTTGCATACTAAGAGAAACAAGGTATTTTGAATGATTCTTGTTCTGTCTATTTTCTATTGATCAAGGAAAATTTTTAATTTAAATTTTGATGGCCGGATATACAACGTGCATAAATTACGTATAAAAAATAAATATTTATCTTAATTTATGCTTTACTGAAACTCTTAACTTGTTATTAATAATAACAATAAGCTTTAAATATTAACAGTTTCTTGGTGTACACAACTATCTCAATAATTTTGAAACGTAGTTCTACAAGTGATAAGGATTTATAATGACCAATTAAATCATACAATAACTATAAGTAATAAATACCTTAATAAAATTACTCTTATCATCATAAAATACTGGATACGATTTAGCATTATTAATAGGTTCTAAGGGCAATTTTTGAAGGATCGTGCAATTCTTCTGAAACACAAATGACGTAAATTAATTTGAAGACAGTATATTTTTAGCACATAATTCAGTTATAATTCATCCCTTTTCTTCATGTTACTTTAAAAAATATCATAGTATAAATGCTTTGCCCTAACATAGGCATCAAGAAAACACGTCAGTGAAACAACCTTTAAAGCTCCGTTGAGAAACTAAAGGTAAAAGTTTAAATATTGCTGATCTATTTTATTTTTACCTCCAAAAGTCTTAAAAATATAAGTGTTTACAGCTTCATATATATGTAAACTGTTTCACGCGCCATTTATCCACCTTTTCCCTCCTTGAAACATCGAATTCTTAAAGGAAATAAATGCACTAGGGTAAAGTAACTCTTCTCGTGAAATTCCCTCTTTTCCAACCGAGGACTTTTAGGGATATAAAATAGATCTCAACACATAGATCTCGATGATCCTTTCAAAGAATAGAATAAATGACAGTGAAAGAACAATTCTCAAAGCACGATATAATGTTAAAGGATATACCATAATCTTTCTGGGATGTGGTTGATATATATATATATGTATATGCATTTTTAAATCACTTTTCACAATTCTTTAACTCATTGCATTGGGATATACATGTCCCTATTATTTTTAACAATTACTTTTTCATGCAGAATTTTTGCAATTTTTATTTAAGAAGAAATTTCAAAGCATGCAATGTATACTCTTATTTTATCCGCAAGAATATTAGACTGAAGAAGCCGTTTTGGAATTCAGTTTTATTGTAAATAACTTGATTATGAAATGTTCAAGGAAAGGTCTGAAACTGCCATGTACTCTTCTTAAACACTAGCATACGAGATCGATTAATACAGTTTCAATTAATACTAAACATAGATATGAAAGTTTTCCATCTGTTTCCACATAATTGCAGAACTCTCTCTCTCTCTCTCAGCAAATTATATAAACAATTATTATTTTACCTCCTGAATGACGTTATTTGTCTTATTAAATCTCCATTTTATTTTTTTTAAATTTTGGAAATTAAGAAAAGGCATTTGTGGGGAGGGGGGTTAACATAAGGAGAAAAATAAGAATTAAGAATATATATATATACTAGCTGCATGGCCCGGCGTTGCTCGGGCTTTCTCTACTTTTATAAAAAATTCCCTTTTCTCGACGAAATCAACACTTCTAATACTCTTTTCAAACTTACCCCTTTTCCTCCGCTTAGCCCGGCGTAGCTCGTCTTTTACATAGTGTATAACTTAAAAATTCGCTGTTTCAAATTTTTTCGTTTATTTTCTGTCAGATAGGTTTATTTCCCCCCCCCCGGGCATTGCATGAACATTTTTAAATGCATAACACATTGTCATGGAAATTCCCCTTCCCCCCTCTCGCTACGATATTTCTCGAGTATGTGAACAGTGGGACTTTTTAATATTCACTCACTCACTTTGCAACATTTTAGGCCCCGGAAACGAAAATATACCTTCTTAAAAAATAGTTGTATGTTGAGGAAAGTAGAAATTTTTATAATTACAAAATTTCACAACTGTATTAAATGTTGAATTAAAATAGTGAGCATTTTTTGAAATGTTCGATACACGGAAAAAAAGTTTCATGCAATTATATTTTTATAAATGAAGAAGTTATAAAAACTTGGAATTTGATAAGTGATTATTAAATATTTAAAATTTGAGTATATTTTAACTGTGTGTATGATTCAACATATTTATAAAATAAAATATTATAAAGAATTAAAATTTATTTAAGCAATTTCCAGTTAAATAAAAATGCTACTTTATCTTCTATTTTTTTAAAACTATTTAAAAACTACCTTTTTTACTAATTATTAAAATACTTATTACTACACTTTCTTGAAAGGTTTAGTATTATACATTGACAGTCTTTTTAAACCTTCGATATACATCCAGTATCAATTTTACTTAGTTTTGTTATAGGTTTTTAATATTCCTAACTATCCACCGTTCTTCAAGTTTAGTGAAATGGGTGTCCTACACTTGGCCTTTTTCAACTAAATTTGTTTTGTATTTCAATATTATCTTTTGAATTGTAAATTTGTTTCAATATTTTTTGAGCCACTATAAATAGTATTTAAATTTTAAATTATCACCTTGCTTAATTGAAACTATTATTAAAACTTTGCATTCAAATGGGAGAAACGGTCTTACGTTGAATTTAAAAGACATTTTTATTGAGTGTGAGGACCTCTCTCTCTCTCTCTCTGTTAATATTTAATTTACAAAATAATTTCCCTAACGTCATTCAAACTATTCAACTATCGTTTTTTCTCACGTTTAGTAAATCGAAGAGTACACAGAATCTTCGAATTCTGTGTAAGCGATTTTTAAATTACCATAACTGAAAACTATATAGCACAATTTAAAAAACAGTGAAAGGCTTTTCTAAAAAACGGCGTAAATTTATCTTGGTTCAAAATGCATTCTTTTTCAGATCGACTGATTCGAGACGTATCCGTTTTTGCAAGGATTTTTGTAGAATAATCGTCTGTGTTTTGTCTTCAGAATTTCAGCGAATTTTAACTTTAATTAATATTGCGCAGCCCGTAAATATTAAGATTTAAAATTAGCATACTCCATCTTTTCTAAAATCATAAAGAAATAAACAATGTTCTTTTTTCGATTAAAATAGTATAAATAATTTTTATCTTGAAGTGTAGTACTTGTTAATATTACTTTTTGTTGTATTTCTTTTATGTTAAAATTGTAATCAGCCTCACACTCCACCTGTTCAAGCTTTCACAGTTCCTGGTGCCTGACGTAGACAAAACAAAATGCAAAGGTTTGCTTCACACAGAAAAGCTAGATATTTGCTGCCGAGGGCTTTTCTGCAAATGGCAGAATTTTTTCCTGCTTACTTGACATTTATTGTTATATTTTTTAGACACTTCACACAATATCCTTATAAATTATAACCTATGTGTTATACTGATGTATAAGCTATACTATTGTAAAGTTTCGTTAAAATCCATTCAGTTGTTTTTGCCTAGAAAACTACCAAACATCCTCACAATATGTTGGAGATATTGGCTTTTTTGTTGAATTTTAGGTTGAATATCAACATTTTACTTTTTTTCTTCAAAACTAATTAAGTTATTGAGCAATCGATCTCAATAGTTCTTTAGAATGTCTTTAATACTAGAAATTTTCGTATGTACCTATATTGCCCAAAAGCAGGCAAAATGACTGCATTGTGAAAGAATAACTAATGTGTAAAGAAATTTGTTTAAAATTAATTTTTAATGCTTTTTTATATTATGTACAGGCATATAACAAGTTATTAGTAAATATTGACATAAAAAGAAATATACTTCACTCGGGAATAAAATATACTTTGAAAAAGTATAAGAAATTGTGACATTATATACACCATTGTTTTTCTAATTGAAATTATAAAGATGTCAAAATTACTTCCTTGGGCAATCTAGTGTTAAGAATATCAGAAAAAAAAATTCAGGTCAAAAAATTAATAATTACAAAACGAGTAGAATTTTAAAATTTTCCCTAATTATTTTCAAAAAATTTAAGATTTTAAAATTGTGTTAATAATATTTGAAAATTTTCATTTTGTACATTTTTTTGAATAGAAACATTATATGAAATGCTAAAAAAAATTTTAAATATGTAAATACAAAAAATTGTTCAAAGGTTACCAAGTCTTCTTAAGGAAATTCGAAACTCACATCACTTGCATACTTCGCCAGTAACTTTAATCTTAGCCTTAATTTTGAAAGTTTATTATTAAATTGGTCTGCCTGTATTAACTTGTGTTATACTTCCCGCTACGTTGTACTTCATAACTTTAAATATAACTTTAAATTTGGTGTTACATTCACGGCAGTGAAGGATTAAACTTTAATATTATATTACTGATATAAAACATAATATACATTATTCTGACCATGCCTTCATTATTCAGTTTGAACAATGAAACGTTTGAAAAGCAAGCGATTCTTCAGAAGCTAATAAGAAATAAATGTATTACATTTTTTTAAAGTTTTTTTACTTATTGATACAGATAAAAAAAACACCTATGAAATTCTTTTGATCTGAAAAATCTAGTTTCAAAAGTATTTTAGGAATTCTAATCTTCAAAAAGAAAAGAAATATTATTTGAGTTCTCTCAGCGAAAGAAATTTAATTTCTCGTCTGAAATCGTGACTGTGTATAATTTTAAATATTTTATCTCTCTAAAATACTAATATATTTTTCAAAAAATTCAAAAAAATGCCAGGATCAAATTTTAAAATTATTTTTTGAATAAACTTTCGATTTTTTTAAAAATTTGAACAACCATATTTTTGAATTTTAATATAATGAATTAAAATTGCAAACTTAAAGTATTTTATAAACATAATGAGCATAAGCTCAAATCACGAAGTAATCTTTTTATCTAATTCTTGCTTAACTATTTTGTGCCGTGGTTTTGTGTGTGAGTGTGTCTTTATGTATGTATATGTGTTTACGTATCTATATATATACACTCTACATAATACTGCATCACCTAAGATAAATGGCGAGAAAATTATGCAAATGTCGAGGTAGGTGAACCTCATGAACTAAGATAAATTAGGTGAAGTGCGCAGCCCTCTTTTTCGATGTAAGCTAATAAATTTGTATGATGGAATATGTGCTGGGTAATCAATACGTGTATCGTTTTTTATTTCTGAAAAATATTTTTCCTGGGGAATCTTCTTTTTTCTATTCAAAATGAACACGTGTAGAAATAGGGAATGTCAGATCCCCACCAACAAAAGCAGTTCTGATGTATCGATATGTAAGAGGGACATAAAGATCGGACTGAGAAGTTTGGCTAAATTTCCCACTTAAAATCCATCTATATGTGTCTACGATACATTGACTGTGGCAAAGATGTTTGAATCAAGGACATATGGCAAAACTCCGCGGCCATTTTGCGGCTTGCGAAGGCTGCAATAGACATTTCTATATCGACCAAAATTATTTCTGGTCGATTGATGCTAATGGACACCATTTACGGCATTTATTAACCTTTAGAGGTTGGTCGATACAACCACCAAAAGGAACAAACCCTTAAAAGATGATGCTGGTCGTAGAAGCCACCATTTACTTCTTTTCCCTCTAAGTAGGCTTGGTATGAGCATGGGGCCTATTATAGTCCCCTAAATTGCTTGACCGGTATTTTTCTTTGTTTTCAGAGGGGAGGAGTATAGTGTTCCTTCTTTCATACTTACCTAGAAATCCTTTTTTTTTTTTCATCTTATGCGGGGTTCCTCACTAATGGATTTATTTTTTACATAGTTTTTTTTTGTAAGTGGCTTTTGTCCACTTGTTTACTTAGTCACTTCAATTATTTCATTTTAAATTTACTTATTTTTTTAAATGCCTAAGCTGAAAAAAAAGGATTTATCATAAAATAAATTTAACAAATTTTAATTGATGTAAAAAGATAGAATTTTTGGTGATTCTCTCTGATAGTAAATTAGAAAATGTTATAAATTTATTCTTGCACTTTATAGAATGAAAAATATTATTTTAACATTTCCCATGTTTAAATGAATTTACTAAAAGCCAAAATATAACAAATTTTACTTTGATGAATTCATTTAAATTTATTATTAATCAATTAAATTTAGTATAGTGTGCATCTGAATAAAATGAAATAAAAGTTATTTTTTCAATGAATAGCTTTATATTATCATCATTGTTTTATATAATGATCTGTGCGTGCGTTTTATGCAATTTTACTCAATCTTTTAAATAATATGGAAGATTAAATCTACGTGGACTAAAATTTAAAATGTTAAAAAATTTTTACTATTTAAAAAAATACATTTTTGAATGGTCTTCTTCATTAGTAATTATTACATATAATTCAAAGAAAGCATGTTTCTTTATAATTTTTTTTTAATTTACGCCCGCCAACGCCTTCTCAGACATAAAGCGTCTTGCAGTCGAATATAAAATAGATTTTGCTCTAACAGTGAGGAGAGCTCCACAGTTGTCTTGCGAGAGTACATGAAGTAGAGCGGGGCAATAGGATAGGTGCTCTCCAGTCATTGGTCCGAAATTACAGAGAGGGCAGAGTGGTGAATCAGCCAGTCCAATCTTAAGCAGATGGGCTTGCAGGTAATCATGTCTGGTGATGACTCTGAAACATGCCATACCCTCTACCTTAGGTAGGGCAGAAAGTTGAGCACGTCTTTGGCCATCGAGCAGACGAAACCTAGATTTGCCCACAGCCAGGTCTGTAAGAGTAGAAATTCTGTCGAAATTTGTCCCTGAGAAGTCGCTTGGCGTTTCGAAGAGGAATCGGATGGCGAGGTGGATGTAGCGTCGAAGTCTCTTTGGCAAACTTGTCGGCTGGTCATTTCCATGAATGCCGCAATGCGATGGGATTCATTGGAGAACGACATCTCTTCCAGTGCAAAGAAATACGTTCATAAATTGATGGGAATAGATTGTAACCATATACGCGCGCGGTTTTAATTTTGACTTGAAAATCTATGAATAGTACAATATTTTAGCTAGGAGTAGCACTAGTGGATCTAAAAGCCATAAACATTGCATAAATCTCACCATCAAAATATCTTTATGAAATATAGAATCTTCGTATTTAGGGAATTGCTAAGCCGTGAACACCCTCATTGATCAACGGGTGACCAACAACTATCTTGCTACTATTCTCAGCCGATATATGGTAGCATCAGTCAGTGTCAAAAATGGGGAAAGTAGTATACCTAAAAGTGCCGTCCTGAAAAACATTTTTTTTCACGAAACCTACTGTCTCCAAAATGCTACAAAAACTTCCAATACCCCTTCGGCACATATGACTTTGCTTGAAATGGTGCCGAAGTAGAGCAAGTTGAACACAGGAATGACTTGTGGAGTCAGATTCTGTTTTCCCAGTGATAGCTGTCGTGGAAGATTGGTCCTTCAACGTAGATACAAGTATAAAACGGGACATCTTGGTTGGGATGATATTGCAGACAAATTCTAGTTTGTATGTAGGATAATGTGGCTGCCAGCAATTTTGGATGATTCACGACTAATGACACTTTTATTCCTACTCTATGTTTTTAATAGCAGGATGAAGGTAATCAGCTCAGTCCTTGCATCAACCTGATGACCCTACAATATGTATAGATGCATCCGAAGACATCATTTTTTCCTGATTTCTCACCGATTAAACACGTCTGATACGTAATTGTATGCATCTTATCTACTCTAAGACGCCTCATTCAGGAGAAAAACTGTTGTGAATGATTGACAAATAATGAATAGTCATCCCTCATGACGTCATCAGTGCGGTTTCTGACTTTGTACAAAGACGCGTTGCTTCGTCATGTATCCCCATACGCGTAGATCTTACCATCTGCTTAGCTGACGTTGTTCTCGGCTAATGTCATTAGTATCCTTTCATGAAAAAAGACTTATTGTTTCTTGCCGTCTCACTGACCAAGTTTCATCATTTATTGCCCACACCTTGACATTGTTTTTTTATGTCAAGTTGTTTATATATAAAAGGGATGAGGGGAAGGGTGTTACAAAACTCAATTTAAAAGAGAAATATAGGGAAATTTCATTGAATCATCGGTGAAGCATACAATTCTAAACATAGAATTCAGTGAAACAATGAATTCTAAAAACATAGAATTCTGTGAACAGCTTAAAGATATTAACACAAATTTTAGTGTATAGTCAATATTACACATTCTGTTCTGTTATTAAGCAAACTCTAAAATCTAAATACATCAGAATTCTTTAGATAAAGAAGCATACCTTAAATGAATTTGAAAAGACATTCATTACAATTCGAGCGAAAGAACAATGAAGAAGTTATAGACAGTGTTAGAACTCTATAAACGATTTCAAAGCTAATAAGCAGTAAGGCCTCATAATAAGCAGTTTGTTACATTCAAAGTTGTATCATAAATAAAGATAAATTAGTGTCAGATAATTATAAATGAATTTATAAAATTAAGATATGCATTTATTTAAGTGTTTATTATAATATCGATAATGATAAGCCTAAATAAGAGCTTTATTTGTTACACTTATTTATTATTTTTGGTATGAAATACAAAGTATAGTCATCTGCGTTCAGAAAGAAAGAATAATTCGTTAAACGAATAGAAATTACAGAATAACTTGAAAAACTAATTTACTTGTATAGTTTTAAAAACTGTGCTTTGATATACATAAATTTGTTAAAATTATTCAGGAATAAATTTATCATATGAGAAAACCCTGCAAAATTATTTCGATCTAGTTTCGAAGCTTGCTTTCAGTGTAGAATAGAAATTCCTTACAGATTTGAAGCTTTGGAAAACCATTTTATATTCTATTCTCCATTTCACAGCAAGAGTTAACAACATTACTCTACAATCGATAGTGAGAAGCTTAAAGGATAAAAGGCATTTTCTCCTCCGAAGGATAACGAAACGCTCAGCATGTGAAAATGACAGTTCCCTTAAATCCTATGTAGGTTTACACTGTTTTAGGAAAAGTTTATTGAACATCTATAGCGCGATCTCAAAACCAATTATCTCCTTCGTTTGTCAGTAATTTGATATCCAAACTAGCGTGAAGTACATTAAAATAACCATTTGAGTTCAAAATCTCGAATGAATACAGAAAACTCCTTATAAATGTCTGATTTTTACAACAATTCATTTTTGAGTTAACGCTGTTTTTTATAATTCACACTTTAATAAAGTCTTTTACTGTATTGCTTCTAGGTTTCTGCCATGAATAACTTAAGCAAGATCTTAGAATTATTTTTAAGTGATTAGTTCTATGCTGAAATTATTGTGGAAAATATAACACTTGAAAGAGAAAGAGTTATGTAATGATATCTAAGGAACTCATACAATTGATTATTTTCCTAATCAAAATGAAATAAAAAAAATAAGTACGTAGTAACATATATTTTTGTTCCAGAAGATTAAAATGCTTAATACAATAATTGAGGCGTTGACATGGATAAGGTTGTAAGTCAAGAAAACCCATTTTTACAGGGAGAGCAATACACGATTTTGAACTGCTGGAATTAAGTTTATTCATTAAAAAAAGTACATATGAGATCTATTTATGGATGTATATTGTTTTTTAAATCAACATATACAGCATTTGGAAGTGAATAAAATTATAAATTTAAAAAAAAAATAAAAATTAGTTTCATTACTTACAAAGTTGACGATAAAATACATGATATTTTTTATCCATGAATTCCAACATAGACAACAAGTCTTTTTTTAGGATCACTAATGGCTGACTTTTTTCCAAGTGGCGGTAAAGAGTAAATTCTGGATATTTCATTGACAGACTTTCCTCTTTTAAAGATGTTATGCTCCTTCCATGGTTCAATGTTATTGAAGGTTGTCTTAACTTGTATAATATTGTATAATAGACAAATTGGTTCTTGAAATTTTTATCCAGGAAGCAGTACTAATTTTAATCGGCGATGTATTTAAAAATGTATCGAATTGAGCACAAATATCGTAAAAATCTTCTTCTTTCATCATCACAACGTTGAAAAGCTGAACATGCCATGTATCTGCAATCATTTCAGCTATTTCTTTGGGGACCATAGGTTTGCAAACTCTTCTTCTTTTTTCGATAATACTAAAACCGCGATAGCATGGCATATATGAGTGGTTCGAAACTAGAAATTTAAATTCAAAACAATCTAGAATATTTTTGTGCCCACTTGAATATGCCCATTAGTTAATAGTAAGCAATAGGTGACAGAGATTTGACTCCGCCTAACGCAGGGACGTCGGTTGTGCGCTGCCTTCGTTGCTTTATGGGCCCTATGTTTATTAAACCAAATAAGAAATTACCTTGGACGTTTTAACTCTGTTTCCAAAAATCTGTGTGCAACTTAAGCACTTCATTTTTCACTAAGTCGTAGCACCTGTATTTGCATTTGCACGTAGCATAGAGAAAGAAAACAGAATTTAATATTATCATCATCATTGGAGCTTTTGAAAAATGTAATTACACAATTTGAATTTCATCTGAGAAACGGTGAAAAATTACTTACCAATTTGAAAGGCACTTATTTTGGAGGCATAATGATATTTACACACAAACAGTTTAGCTGAATCTGAGACTGATGTAAGCAGAATGTAAAAAGAAACAATATGTCAAGGGAGTTTATAATAGCAGTGATAAACTTTGCTTGAATTAACGCCTTCTCCATGCCAACTCAATCTGACTTTCTACCAGAGGCATCTACCTGTGTTCATAACACCTAAACCACTTTCAACACTGACTTACTACTCTTCCCATGCTATTGGCATGACTTCTTACTACTTTTTCCTATGAAAATCTAAAAAAATTTACTTAGTTATGTATATGTACGTGAACAATGTATTGTATATATATGAACTTATGTCAAAAATATGTTATCTTATGTAAGATGAGAAAATAAGAATTTATCACATAATGATAATGAATCTTTTTATGTTATCGAACAAATCAAGGAAACGTATTACCCTTGTTTTTTAAAAATATGTTGCAAACTTAGTTCTTTAGTTTTATTACTGATTTTTTATTGCTTTTGCATTGTGTTTTGTCCACGAATAATACATTATACTCGTATATGTACGAGGTCTGGCTATTAGTTAACGAGACTGCGCGCCTAAATGGCGTCCTAGAGGAGCGGGGAAAAACAAGTAGTGCTTTGGGTATCTGGAAATATTCTCTATTCACGTACAAAAATACATTTTTGTCACTATTATAGTATTTGTGCAGTAGCGTTTTGAAATGAACGTGTTTTTCTCGTGCCGAAAACCCTGTGTGACGAAAAACAGGAGCAACGTATCAATCTCAAATTTCTCGTTAAGTTGAAAGAACTCCGACTGAGTGATATAAATTGTTGCAAGAGGCCTATGGAGATAATTCTCTATCTCGAGCGCGTGTCTCCCAGGTCGCCTTGTCACAATTTCCGGTTGAAACAGTGACCAAAATCAACCAAATTGTGCGTACAGATCGTCGAATGAGCATCCGGATGATTGTGGAGGCTGTAAACGCCGATAAAAAACGGTTAGAAAAAATTTGCACGAGAATTACATGACAAAAGTCTGTGCGAATTTGGTGTCAAAAAACCTAACTCCTGACCAAAAGCTCTTGCGTCAACAGGTCTGCTCAGATTTCCTTGAAAGATCAGAAGAAGAATCCTGATGGATAAAAAACATTATTACTTGCGACGAAACGTGGACTTTTCAATACGATGTTGAAACAAAGCGGCAATCGATGCATTGGATGACGCCTGAATCGCCCAGAATCAAAAAAGCAAGGATGTCAAAACAAAATTCATGGCAATGTTGATCTTTTTTTTTTTTCAACATTAACGGTATCGTGATGACTGAATGGGTTCCTGAGGGTTAGACTGTCAACCAGACTTACCAATTGTTAGTTTTGGCAACACTGCGAGACCGAGTTTGTAAGAAATGGCCCGAATTGTGGAAGAACAACTCGTGGATTTTGCACCAGGACAAGGCACCTGCCCATAACGCGCTATCTGTAAAACGGTATTTGGCCGATGAACGCACTCCAGTGCTCGAACACGCGCCGTACTTGCCAGATTTGGCACGGTGCGACATTTTTTGTTTCCGAAGATAAAATCGGCTTTGAAAGGGACCCGATTTGAGTTGATGGAAGCGCTAAAGCAAAAAGCGGCAGAGCTCTAAAGGCCCTCACCAAAGAAGACTTCCAGAACTGCTTTTATCAATGGAAAAAACGTATGGGAAGACGTGTAGCGAAGGGAGGGAGTATATTAAATAAAATACTTTTTTTTGGGAGCATTCGAATGTACACTGGCCTCAAAGTTAAGGTACAACCGGGTTTTTGTGTCTAATTTACAAATGAATGAATGTAGAAACAAAAAATTTGGAGGATCTGTGCATTAAATAGTTTTTATTGAATGCGTCATAGAAATTTGTATAAGTGTATTGCAAAAACGATTTATAACAAAAAAATTTTGCAATCTCTGCGGAAAAGTCCATTCTTGGAGAAAACAGCACATCACAGTGTTATGCGGTAAAATGGCATAAAAACAATACAAAAATTTTCATTCTAATAAGGAATATTTATCTACGCCCCTTAATCCCCCTAACTTGAATATTGGCGGCATCGATTTCCCATGCTGTTTATTAAGTTGTCGGACACCGGAATAGGAAGCGAAGACCAGAATGGAATCACAGAGTAAGCCTTGTTTCAGCTCATGTAACGACCTATGGAGGGAGGATTTAAAATATGAGCAACCTCTCTGCCAAGATAGTCCCAAAGATGTTCTATCGGATTCAGGTCATGAGATCAAGCTGGCCATTCCATTCGTTCGCAAACCGTGATAGATACTCCTCAACAATCCGAGCTCGGTGAATTATCATCCATCAGAATGAAGTCGTTACCAATAGCAGCAGCATATGGGCGGACATATGGATCAAGGATCTCATCCCGATATCTAAGACCAGTTACGGTTCCTCCATGGAACACATGCAGGTCAATGTGGCCACCGAGCGAGATCCCTGCCCAAAACCAGGATTCCACCACCTCTATAACTGTGTCTTTCAACAGTGTTGGATTGATGGTATCTAGTGCGCTGTTCCCTCCAGATCAGTAGACGCCCTGAATCACTCTCCATTGTAAATCTGGACTCGTCTGTGAACAGCACAGAAGCCCATTGTTGCTGCGTCAAGAAACATGTTCTCTTGCCCAGCATAAGCGGTTCCTTCGCTGTCGTCCGTTGAGGGAACGCACACAACTGGTCTTCTTGCATACAGACCTGCATTGTGAAACGATTTCGCACCATAGTAGCGGAGATTCTTCTTCCTGATGCTTGAAAGTGGTCTGCAACGAGCTGCGGCACAGTAGTGGTTCTTCTCCTTCGTGCCGAAAGAGCTAGAAAACGGTCTTCTGCAGGTGTTGTAGCTCATGGTCGGCCTGGAACAGGTCTTCTGGACACAGAATCTTCGGATTGGTATTGATCCCAAAGTCGAGAGACACATTGAGACGTCTGAGGAGCATCAGCCTGCGACAATCCCATTTCCATCCATCCAACTGCCCGCCACCTTAACGAATTGAGTAAATGACGTCTCTGAGACATTTTCTAAACTCTATTGACTATTGTCACCGAAACTGCCAACAACTGTTGAAATCAACACAACTTACACACAAAAGTACGAAAGCTTGATATTTGCATATTTTTCTCTCACTCCTAAATATAGGTTCTTTTCTGTAAAATAAAAGTTGTAGCAATCGTTTTTGCATTAATGTTTTTAAAGTTCGTTATTATCATTCATGTAAACTATGCATTTTATTGTTACTGCCATTTTTTATGGTGAGCTTCGAAAAACATGTTGTACCTTAATTTTTGAGGCCAGTGTAAAATAATTTTTATAATAAAATACTTTTTTGTAACCAGTCTCGTTATTTAATAGCCAGACCTCGTATATATATATATAATGTACGTTATAGTATTTCTTCACTTTTATTTTATTCTACTATATATATAAATATATATACTAGCCGTTACCCACCCGCTTCACTGGGTATTTAACAATGTTGAATATATGTATACTGTTTACATATATATTAATTATTGATATCTAACATTAAGAATTCGATTGCATTGAAAAATATATTTATAGCTGTTACACTCTCGCCCTTGATATAACAAGAACATAAATTATAATATCTAATTTTTGTATATATTTAAAATAGAAAGATATTTTTCGCTCACTTAACCTAATAATCAAGTGGATTTCCACCATAGCAACATTCAGTGGATCTCTACTCCATAAAATAAACATGTGTGCTAAATTTTAAGTCTAAATCTAACAGAGAAAAACGGAATTTTTATCATCAATACCTCGTTGATAGCATTCTTAGTGGATTCCAATTCAACAAAAAAGAAGCATGCAAACCAAATTTTATTATTGTAGTCTTAGCAGTTCGAGAACGGGAATTTTGTCTATCAATACGCTCAATAACTCTCCCCGCTTCCCCTTGTTGATTTCCGTAAAATCCATTCTTAGTGGAACTCTATTAGACTAAAGAAAAGTGCTCAACAAATTTCAAGTAAATGAGTTAAATTCAAAAACAGGAATTTTTCTATAACACTCCTTAATCCCTCGCAACCCCACTCCTTTGAAGGTCCGTTTTCGCAAAAAATTTGTAAAATGAACTTTATTCCATGGACGGAACATACCTTCTAATTTTCAAGCAGGTGTTTCTATTAGTTGAAAAGCGGAAATATTTATCTATTACGCCCCTTAATCCTCCTCAGTGACCCTTGGGGATTAATTTTCCCCAAAACTATTTTTGTAGCGCATCTCTACACAATGAAAGGAATTCGCTTACCAAATTTTAAGACTGTACGTCTAATAGTTTAAAAATGGAAATAATTATCTACAATGCCCCTTAAGCCCCCGCAACGCCATTTTAGGAAAATATATTAACAAAACCGATCTTACGGCATATCTCTACTCAATGAATGGAATCTGCTTAATCAATTTCAAGAATTTACGTCTAATACAGTGCTTCTCAAACTTTCAATACTGGCACCCCCTTTTCCATCACAATTTTTTCGCGCCCCCCCTTATACATTAATAATGTACTGAATGCAATAATAATGCACTTCTTTGACGCTAAAGCTACAATTGGCGATCATAATTATAAACCGTACAAATTAGTAAAATAAGTATTAAAATTTTGTATACTACTTTTAATCATTAAATAAATAAAAAAATTGGATAATTATTGTTATTTTTATTTCTCTAATTTTTAAATTGAACATATTGCAAAATGTGGTGGCTGCTTAGAAGACAAAATATAGATATCTGCTAAATATAGAAAAAGAACTCAGAAGGTGAATTTCTAATCGTAAGTATTTTTCTTATAAAAACTTTGCTTTGCAAGACAAGCCCATGGAAGTCATTGATACTTATTAAACTTGTTCTTAATTTAGTATTAATTAATTAGATATAAAATACTCTATGCAACACTGATACTTTAAAAGTATACCGGCTGAAGTGCCGCTCTTTTCACGAGTTCGTTTATAAGAAAATAAAACATTATTTATATAATAGCTGAATTGTAAGGAAGCAAAGCCAAGTGCTCGACAATGTTTACAAAAACGTAAAATGATTTTTGTTAAATGGTTGCTCAAATTATAATTAGTTTTAAGCGAATTGTAATTTTAAGCCTCTGAACATAGCATTTATAATTGATGTTAAACAGTAGCGCACACAGGAATTTTTCAAGGGGGTCCGGGGTCGAAAGTTCACCAATCTTATATCAGGTTCCTTTTGATTTTGTCGATTTTCGGGAACAAAACACAGTAAAAAACTAATTCTTGAATAAATAATTAGCATTAATTAATAAAATTAATCATTAATAACAAATACTTAATTAAATTTTGCGTACTATAAACTTAGAATTATAATCAATCGGAAAAAATCAAGGGCTTTGGGGGGGGTCCGGACCCCCCCTTGTGTGTGCCACTGATGTTAAATAATGATCAATAATATAAAATATCGATGAAGAATAATTGAATTATTTTTAATATTTAAAGCGAAAAGACTTCAACATGTTTTCACCCGGGAGCAGGCGCGCACTCGATAGATACGGTCAGGGTTATTGAGTTACCCCAATCCTTTTTTTTTATAATTATTTTTATTGTACACGATACAAATCATGATTCCAGTGAATAATTTAATTAAGAGAAAGTAAACTTACCTACTTTCAAGGACTTTTCAATTTTTCTTTGGTAATAAATAAACAGCTTTACCAGAATTAACGATTTCGTAATCTGTGTGTCCCGCGCGACCACTTGCGGGTAAAACGTATATTCATTATGATAATATGTATGTTACTGCTAAAATTGTGTGAAACGTTTTCGTTATGCTTTATATGTGGAGAATATTTATAAAGATATGTCTTGGCCAAATAATTCTTCATGTGCTTGTGTGTTTGTGTGTGTGTGTGCTCTCCGTGGTTTTCCAGATATCATAAAATTCTTTTGCATGGAAAAAAGCGCAACAGAGAACACATAAGAGAGGTCATAACTAACTGTACCAATAACTTAGAAGGTCAAACAGATTACAGCTATAATGTGCAGTATTTCAAAAATAATGACAGTGATGAGTTTTTATGTTCCTAAATTTATTCGATTCTGGGTCTGGGATCAGTTTTTTTCTCTGTAAGAGTAGTATGTTAGGTACAAAAAAAGCGTAATAAAAAAAAAATCTCTCATCATGGGAATACAGCAAATAAAATAAAAGTTTTTTTTTTTGGTTATAGGATCAAAGATAGCTAATTAGGTATTGAAGAAGTTTTATTTTTTCTGACTTAATATCGCGCGCGCGCGCCTATAAATTATATCGGAGTAAAAGTGCATTTTTTATTATGTCTGAAAGTATTTTGTTTTAATTCATTCCAGTAAACTAATTATTTTTTAAATATTTTATTTTCGATATGCTCGCTCCACCCTCGTAAGGTCATCGCGCCCCCCAGGGGAGCACCCCACAGTTGAGAAACACTTGTCTAATAGTTTAAAAAAGTAGTTAATTGCCTATATATAACGCCACTTAATTCTCTACAACGTCACATGGGAATCGATTTTTGACAAAACCCATTTTCAGCGGATCTGTACTCTATGAAAGGAATCCGCTTAACAAATTTCAAGACTGTACGTCTAATAGTTTAAAAATGGAAATAATTATGTATAACGCCCCCTTTATGCCCCCACAACTCACTTAGGAAACGATTTTCACAAAACCCATCTTATAGCGGATCTCTACTTAAAGAATGGAATCAGCTTACTAAATTTCGAGATTTTACGTCTAATAGTTTAAAAAGGAGTAAATTGCCTATAACGCCACTAATTTTCTACAAAGCAACTTGGGAAGTCGATTTTCACAAAACCCAATCTGTAGGGGATCTGTGCTCTATGAAAGGAATCCGCTTACAAATTTCAAGACTGTACATCTAATAGGTTAAAAATGGAAATAATTATGTTTAACGCTCCTTAAGCGCCCTCAACGCCCCTTGGAGGTCGATTTTCGTAAAAATCATTATGTGGGGAATCTCTACTGTATGAAAGAAATCTGTGTACCAAGTTTCACGACTGTACATCTAATAGTTTAATAATGAAAATAATTATCTACAACGCCCCTTTAACCCCGTAACGCCCCTTGGGGTTCGAACTTGGAAATCTGTTTTTAACTGACGTCTACTCCATGAAGGGATCCTACCTACCAAATTTCAAGTCTGTAGGTTTAATAGTTCCGGAGATATCGTGATTAGTCAGTGAGTCAGTCAGTGAGTCGCCTTTTCACTTTTATATATATATATATATTTAAATATACAAAAACAATCACAATTATCAATTGAAAAATTGAAATATATGAATCCTATAATACCAAAAAACCTCAGAATATCAATGGCGAATGTAAAGATAATATTCCATTGTTTTCAAACAAAATTAAAAAAAAAAAAAATTATATAATAAAATAAAAATTTATAAAATATCCAAGTGCAATCTTGGACTTAGGACCGATAAGTGGGGTTAAACTAGTTTGATGGCGCCAACCTTCCCCCTATTGCAACTTGGTAAATTAATTGGAAAATATCAAATTTCAAAAAAAGTTTCAAAATTAAAAATTAAGAAGTTAAAATTAAACCATTATACTTTAAATTAAAAGTTAAAATTAAAATCATTATACTTTCACATTATACATTCCTTATCACATTATAAAATAAAAACTATTCGCCATCACATTATATATACATATATATATATATATATATATATATATATATATATATATATTTTAAACTTTTGAACACATACCAAATATTTTTCTAAAAATACGAAGTTAGAATATTATAGAGTTTTCTAATACGATAAAACTCATATTTTTGATTAATGGCAGAGGAAGGAGTACTCATTAAAATTAAACTTGCTTCGTATTTGTTTCTGAATTTCTTCTTTACAACTATTCTAAAAACTGGCCTTATGGAATCATATTTATTTTGAAGTATTAGAAAATATTTATATTTTTGTTGGTATTTTTAAAATAATGATTTAAATCGTAAATCTGTAATTGATCATAAAATAATATGTTATGCTCATCCTAAATATTTTGTAATATGAATAAAATAAAAATTAACGGAATACTTTTACAGTAATATTGATGCTTAATAATCTTTTTAATATTGAAAATGCATAATATGTAGCATAAAGCACTTGCGTTACATATAATTAATTACCCGTACCTTAAATTTAAAAACAAAATACATTACGAGAAAAAAGAATGTAAGTTTAAAAATTTCAGTAATTAGAAACGCGATAAGAATTTGGCAATACATTTCCATTTATGTGTATACAGAATATATTACTTTAGACACTGATAAATAAATCTCTGAATTTTTTTAGATGTAAGTGTTAATTGTAAACAAATCCAGCTAAAAATTACAATTTACTACATAAATTAATATATATATATATATATATATATACTTCATGTTCCTATATATATTTATTGTACTGTTCATCTCCCTTCATTGTCAAGATGGATTATTTGTTATCTCTCAGTGTATCAATTAGTCTTGAAATCCGCTTAAGAAAATAATTGTATGGTATTAAGTAGAACTTTCTATGTAGGATTAATGAGAATAATCTGCTATGACGAAGCATAAGCATTAAAGGGAATTTAGTACCGACACGATAACTCTTTCCTCGAAAATTAAGAAGATAAATTTACTGCAACAAAAAATTATGTTGAGAGATTTAAGGCAAAACTATTCTAACATAATTTGAAGGAAATAGCAAACTTTTAATTTCAGTACGAGTTATCATCTTAAAGGCATCATCAAATTTTAAGTATGCTTTTAAATTAATAATAATATTTTTGAAAGCGGATTTGAACCATCAATCTGCAGCTCCATCGGCCCTTACCATGCCTTGCGTTAGACGTCTGGACTAAAAAGGAATTCCTGTCAGGGTCAGTCCCAACTCTAAGAACAAAAACAAACGCATAGCTACACATTTTAGTTATTAAATGATTCGTAACACATTGCAGCTCACAGAAGTAAAGTAGTTTAGAATACTAAAAATTATATATGTTGTAAAAAAATGAAATTAAATTTGATTGGGTCAGTTTTAAGTAATTTATACCACAAGCATAAAATTAATATCCCTATATATATATATAATTATATATATATATATAATTATTCATATATATATATATATATATATAAATATATATATACATATATATATAAATATATATATATATACATAAATATATAAATATATATATATATATGTGTGTGTGTAATAATTCTCTATAGTATCCTTTTATTAACTCTCTGTACTAATATTTAAAATAACTTTAACTCTTTGGTTTAACATTAACACTGTAATCTTAATCGTAATTGGCTAGTACGAAATCCCTGTCCTGCCCATTCTAGCCAATCAGAACTACTATTACGTAATAACCACTGCTAGAGTATAAAAGCCCAAATCTTGTGTAATCGCGCTCTTCTCTCTTGTCTGCTTTTCTTCATCATATAAGTATGTAAATAACTGCAGCTCTCTGTGTCCGTCAAGATGTTGCTTCTGTTATATGTGTCTGTTTTCGTGCTTTTAACAAAAAGATGTGAAAATGTACCGTAATTGTGTTTTAATATGCTGTGTGTGTGATGTGAGGAAAGGCTGAAAATTTATTTTGAAGATGTCTTCAATAAATCAGATATGACAACGACCAATACCGGGCACGCTACTACAAAACATTACATATACATATATACGTGTGTGTGTGATTTTATTGTTTGATCTACACTTAAGTACAGAGTAAGTAATATAAAGTTAACGCATCACTTAGCTTAAGGTTAATCCTCTAAGGTCTCAGCTATAAATATTTTAAGAAAAATTAAGTAATTTATCTGTTAATTAACTTTTTGAGATAAAACAGTGGACCTGCTCAAGTCCGTTGTCACTCAGATAATTTATGAATGGCAAGAGTTATATTCATAAAAGGGGGTCTAGGTATAATAAAGTTGTCATGCGCTGCACAAAAAACTGCCTACAGTGCCATCTGGTGGATAAATTTGAAGGAAGCGTTCTTATCTCGAAAACGGATCGAGATCCATGGCAAAATTAAGTTACATAGTTGTTCAGCTTCCTCGATTTTTTTAAAAGAAGATACATTCCGTTAAGCAATGTTTAAAATACGCTAAAGGCATATTTATTATCCCTAGCTCCCAAAATATGCGCTGGCATTAATGGCAGAGACGCAATAATTGAGTGCTGCTATATTATGAACCACTTGAAGGTCCAGTCTTGGCGTATGGATGGATGACGCTTGACTTAAACGTAATACCATGCACAATAAGCAAGCCATCCATTTTGGGCCATTGAATAATCCTAGATATGCCGTCGAAGTTCAACATCAAGTTTGCTGGTCTTTAAATGTCTGGAGCGAAAACAGTATGTTAAGAGGACACGTCAACGGAGTTCCGATGATTGTTTTTAGAGAAGGACATACTATTGCATTTTAAAGAGGATTTGTTATTGAGTCACCTCCTAAATGTATAGTTTCAACATGATGGTGCCCCACAATATAAGGTTTCATGTGTTACAGGTGATTTCGACATAAATTCGAGTAGCAAGCCATCTGGTATGGTGATTGTTTTGAATGGTCTGTACAGTCACCTGAAAAGAACCCATAGAACTTTTTTTTCTGTGAGGATACATCAAACAAATCGTATGTACAATATCTCTATCAACAAACACTGCAGGAACTTTGAAATCGTATTATGGATGATTGAGCCAACGTGTGCGTACCATATAAAAGAAAATGTAGTAGGAAATGCCCACCGGAGTCTAGATGTGTATTGTTGCTGAAGGATACCATTTTCATCATAACAAAACTGTAAGCCTCATTCGTGCTTTTTAAGCGTTTCGTTTGTATCGTTTTTGTGTGCAAGATGTTTTTTTTCTCGTAATGAATCGATGATGCTGAACAACATTGTAGTTGACGGTTTTCATGTACTTCGTACTGTTTTTGAGATAAGAAAGTTAACCAATTTATCCATCAAGTAGCACTGTAAACAATTTTTTGTGTGGTGAATAGCATTTTTACTATACATAGACACCACTTTTATGATTATAATTCTTGTCCTTCATAAATTATTGGGATCACAATGGACTTCCGCGGGCGTGCCCACTGTATATTCCCTTGAATTTTCAATATATTTTTTTTTGTAAAAAAAAAGTACTTGAAGAAAAGCATACTTTCATACAAAATTAGATTCTACACAGTTTAAAAATATAGAAAAAACTGAATGTCCGTAACATTTTTTTTTAAATAAATTGGATTTACTATACATATTTTGAAATTTAAGTTTTTTTTTAAAGTTGCAAAATATATTTTATTTGCATTTGTTTGCATTTTATTTCTCCTACAAAGATTTATTAAGTTCTTCCTGGAATAATGACAGTTATTAATTACTAATCCATTAAGCACCGATTTATTCTTCTTCTTCCAAAATAGTACAACGAAAATTAATATTTATGAAACATTTCTCAATGAGCTATTACTTTTAAAGACCTTTAAATGATGATTAGTTTAATTTTTAATGTGATTTGTGTTTTTAGAAGGCTAAATACTTTTTTTAAAACTTATTTCTTCTTAAAATCCGTCGTCTTGTTATTCCTCCTTGTACAATTTTCTTGCCTTAGAATGATTTATTACATACAGGAGCATAAGTTAAGAAACTAAAATAATTAGTTTTCCTATTGCTTTATCTCCCATTCTTGTAATGACGGTCGATTTCAGAATTACAAGTTCCACAACTAAAAGTAAATTCCTTCTTTTTATCCAATCTCGTTACCCAAGGTCTTTAAAAAAGGAAGAAATTAAAACTGAAATGTTCAATAGATAAATGTCATTTCAAGTTTTTTTTTTCGAGCTTATGGTAATAAATGGAACGCATGTGTATTTTTGAAAGAATAATCGATGAACCAAATTTTGAAGAGACTAGCAAAAATTTGTGTATAAATACATGGATTTTTTCCCCCTCCTTTTTTTGTGTTAAATGCAGTATTTTTATTTAGTTCACTTGTGAAATAATTTCTCAAAATAAGCTTTTTTACGTAAAAATGTGTTTTAAACTTTTGAACTTCATTTCTAATTAATAGCTCTATTGAGCTAATTCTGAAATGTGTGTCAATTACATATTTTACTCCAGTGTTTCTTAAAAACTAAGAGTGAGTTAAGAAATTAAATTAATCTTTAAATTTAACGCAGCGATTTAAAAATAACTTAAGATTACTGAAACTCATTTTGTTATTACTCTTTTGATTGATATAATAAACTATTTTATACATTTTTATGCATTAATCTGTAAAGTTTGATATAAAAAATTGAGCATAATGTATTTTGATTCTGTAGCTATTCAGAATATTTATAAATGAATTTCCAAAGAAGCAAGTTTATCACCTGATCTTTATGAACTATGCCAGTGCTTACATATGTAATATTTCTCAGAATTATTTTGAATTTTCTGCTCCACTTCATTTATCACATCCTGTAAGGCACTTTCTTACAACGTTGTTTGCTCTTACTTTGGAAGGATCTGACATTGCCATGGAAATGGGTTCCAATTACTATATATATGTAAGCGTATAGTTTGTGTGTTATACATTTATTTCTAAAGTCAATTTTAAAAAATAAATGAGAATGTAAACAACGCATTTTAAAGATAAATGTGAAAAGACATTAGAATTTTTTTAAAAAAACACAGAATTTAATATTTAAAGAGGAAATGCAATCTAGTTTCTATGAATCACAATAAAAATCAGAAAATCATGTGCATGAAAATTTAATTCGAATGTTCATAGTACACATAAAGCATTCTTCATCAGAATATGAGGCACAAATTACTATTACTCTTAGGATTAATATCATTCTATATGTTAGTAAAAATATACTTTTAAGGCGCCTGAATCATCCAGAAGTTGAAATTGTTTGGTGAAATATAGAGAGACCCATTTACAGAAATTAGTCCTCGACATCATTTATCCAAAGGATAATGATAGTGTGTCATTAAGCGGATGGACTAGAAGTGGGCTAGAATAAATATGAGAAACCCTATGTTGCATGTGATGGCTGAATATGAATTTTTCTGTAATTCACATTTTGTAAGCTGCGTTTGTAAGAACCAAATCAGTTTTTAAAAGATATGTCCAAGAAAAATGCTGAGTTTCAATTGCGGGAAAATGCCATTTGTAGATAATTTCAAGAAGACTCATTATTTGAATACTAAACCACCTCATTTTTTATTTTATAGAAGTATCTAGAATTATGTTATTCAAATTAATTGTGCACTGTAGGCCCCACAAAGGAAAATGGTTTGCATGGTATCTAGTATCATGCAAATTCTCGTACCTCGTCTCCCCCTCCCCTAAAATAAATCTTACTCTTGTCAATTGAACGACAAGTCAATAAAAGTATAAAATACATACTGATACGATTATCAGATTTGTGGCTTACAGATAGTTGATCTGAAGGAGTTGAAATCCGCTATTAAATCAGTCCTAACCACAAAAAAGACAGATTTGGTGCTCCAATGCATAAATGTTAGAGTTCTTTGGATGAACACACTAAGCACTGTGTCTTAAAAGGCGTTAAAACTAAGTTATATATAGACAATATTATTGTTCCAATTATTCGTGTTTATGTAAGTAAATCCATCATCCTACAGGACCTTCTACTTTATCTCCCAGAGTTTTGTTGGTGAAGAATTATCTTCTTTCAGACTCTACTGAGCTTAATGATTTGACAAACACATTCTTCGCACTTTCATGGATTACAATTTCTTTCAATACCCTGGAAACACATGTTACTGCTTTTACCACGCCCCCTCTAATTCTATAGGTTTAATAGCTCCCTTGGTATATCTATAGGAATTATTGAAAATGTATTTCGATCATAAAGCTTTAATGTCATAGATTCTATAGATGTTAGGAGTGATCTCACTCTACACTGAATTTGATCACACATTAAATTCAGATTCTGTGTTTTCGGAATGTATTTCATTTTGTGTATCTTAAAAAAGGTAAAGCAATTTTTTTAATCGAATTTATGAAGTACTAATTTATTATTTCGCTACATTTTATTTTTGTGAATTGCATCATTCTATGGAAAAGTTTCTAGATTTAAAACTGTCTGATTCTTATTATTTTTTAATCAAATTGCATGAAAGGTACTTTCTTATTATTATATAAATATATAAAAGTCAAACATTGTTGTTTTTCTCATAATTATTTTTTGAATTTTTATTTCATTCCAAACTTTTTGTTATATTTATGCACTAATTACTTGCAGATGAAAACTAGAGTTGATTTGATTTACGAAAACGTTTTCATTTCAAATAATTTTAAACATTCAATAAAACTAAAACAGAAAAACCATCTCTTTTAAGGGCAGATTTTACATTGATCAAGTACCGAAAATAGTTGAAATGCATTTAAGTAGAAATCATAGAAAGGTTTCAGATTTTTGTAAGATTTCTTCGATAGCTTATGTTTGAAAACTCTTTGAAAGTCAATTTGATCAGGAAACCTGATGAAATCATTTTTGTTGGGATTAATTTTCATCAAGTATTTATACGAAAATAGTCTACCTTATTTCCTATATAAGTAAAACTTTACAAGATTTTTGATATTTCAATACTTTTCGAGGTACATAATTTTATAAAACTATCAATGCATTTCAGAAAAAAAACAAAAAAACCCGTTAATTTTATAAACATGCACGTTATTTTCTACATACATTTATGGCCTAATGTTACGTAGAAATCTAAAAAAGATGTTATTTTTTTCTCAGTAGTAGACATTGAAGGTGTTTTGAGAGCTTAAAAGATAGGAGAAACAGATGGCACTGATTAAAATATTTACTTTCAAATCACTTTTTTGTTCCCCATGTATTGAGAAAAAAATTACTATAATTTACATATACATGGAAAATTCTTACACCTAAGAAACTTCATTTTGAATTAAAAATAATAACGTATTAAATTCGTGTTTAGATTTAATATATTTTGTATATATTTTATGTCTTTCATAAACATTTAAAATGTACAATTACACAATTTAGGGACTCAATAATCGCAAAATATAACTCAACATTCATAACATAATTCGGACTTAACGGGACCGTTTAATCTTATATAAGTATCTAAAATAGTAATTAGCACGAAAAATTTACTCAAATTTTAAATTATTCTATATGTTATATAGTTAAAAACATAAACGGCTTTGAAGCATATAAAATTCTCTGCAAAATTTCAACATGCATGTAATATTCAAGTCTTCGAAGTGGGCTTGTTTTATCAAAATTGGTCTGCAAATTTATGTTTGGATTAAAAATTGATTGAATGAAAAAAACATTAAAGTGTATTTTCTAGTTGAATTAATTAATTTGCATTATCTTCAGTATAAAAAAATATTTTTATTTGGATAACTGGGTACATATAAGAAAATGTGAATAACAACTGCATACATGCAATCCGATAAACTTTAAATTATGTATTGGAATAAATGTTTCACTTTGAAAGCTTAAGAGAGCATATTTATAATAGAGAAAGGACAAGATATAGGATAAGGAGGATATATTTGAAGAAAATTAGTCATATAATTGATAACATTTTTAAGAATACATTCCTACTGTCTCAAAAGATTTGAGAGCTTAAAGTGGAAGAAATACATAACTATGATAAGTTTCATGTTCATTGTATTCATATCTGAATAACATATAAAATTCAGAGACAATAATTACTTGTTTTCCTTTATGTGAAAGGATAATACTGTGTTTATATTGTACCATTAATTTCGATATATTTATAGCTATTGTCACTAATATATGCAACAAAAATAGGTATGCATTTCTGAATCAAAGCAATACTTAATTGATAAAAAAATATTGCTGAATTTAGAATTTATACATTTTAAGGAATTGCTAGTAAGCAATCGAAAGTAATTATTTCGGAATTTTAACATGTTATGGGATAACCAGCCCTCAGATACCGACTTTTGTTCCACATATCGACATATTAGCGGATCAGATTTAATGTGTGGGTCAAATATTGTAGTAGTATTTAAAAATATTTCTCTCTCAATTCTTGAATTCTTAAATTTTTCCTTAATAAAACAAATGGTTTTCTTTTTGCATTATTTCGAGCCCAACTCCTGTTCTACATGATTTATTTATATACCTTGTAAGAAAAACTCGAACAATATTTCTTTAATTTCATTATTATAATAATAATTGCGTGTTTTATGTAAACAAGACAAAGTTATTTTCAAAAAAAGAAGACGTTTCAGCTGCGTTTTTAGAGAATCTATTGAATAACCATCATCTAAATTTTTCCTTAGTATTTAAGAATAAGAATACTGAAATTCAGAGTTATACAAATTGACGAAATTTTTTCTCCTCAGTTTTCTATGTATAAGCTTATTTAATAAAATGTGGAAATGTCAGAAAGGAAATTTATTCGAAGAGCAATTGGAAAGGGACGAACACATTTGTCTAAGAAAAAAACAAAAGGTTTGAAAAAAACACCTCTACTTTTTAATAATGTGTCTTAATTACATACATTTTTAGAATATAGTTTAGTTTTACTATTAATTAATTAACAAAGGAATTGTAGCGTCTCGTATTGTGAATAAAATAAATATGCCATGTCGACACAAATATTTAAAATAACTAAAAAAACATATTTTATTACTACTCTTATTCTTCAACGAAAGATATTCTTTCCGTATGTCCAGCCATCTGTGAAAGTCTGAGGTTCTTAACATCTGTTAAACTTCTTGCAATGCCTCAAAGAATAACAGTTTTAAGTTTTAATTCAAGTGGTAACATGATCTTTTTGGAATATTGTATTTCACAATGTGTTTTTAACGTGTGTTAGTTTCTTTCCTTAATTAAAATTGAAAGAGAGAGAAATATTTTATAAATTTGTGTTCCCTTTGATTTAATTTATCTTCAGAACCAGAATATTTTTAATACGGCTTAGAATAAATTTTATTTTTGAAGAAAAAGTATGAAAATGATAGAAATTACGTAATGTGTAGTAAAATAATGTGATAAAAATTAATATGAAAAATCTCAGCACATAAATTTGGTATGCACATTTATTTAAGGGAAGGTAGTTGTGCAGTGGCCAAGTGGTAGCGTATCGCGCCTCCACACAACAGGCTGGGCAAGGTCAATAAATGAGTATCAAGTTTAATTGGGAACTAAGCATTGAGGGTTTCGCGTCAGACTGACTAATTGACCAAACATCTGCTCATGCAACTCAGCATCCAAGGTCACGAAATATGAGACGGGTAAACCTCAGGCTTCTAATGGGCGTATTCATCAATTAACAAACAAATATTCAATGTGTCATGCTATATTTAAACAAGAATGAATACGAATAAAGTTATATTATATAAAATATAGACATTTGTTTCTAAATAATTCCCCAGATTTTGAACTTTTTTAAATAAGAACAATGGAAATGATATTTTAACAGTCTATCGTCTTCTTAAGACTTTAAATAATAATGCCGAAATTCTAGGTCTTAATCGATTAATAATTGCACATGATTCTACATAAAATGGATAGAGCAAACTTGAAACATTGCTGTGGATTTAACTTCATTAGTATCAAATGCGTTAAAGCTAAACATTAATATATAAAAATCAAAATTAATTATTTTTATTTTGCAAATTGTAATTAGTAAACAGTTTTATTTTTTAAAATAAAAATAACACAATTTGTAACATAAATTCTTATAATAATCAGATAATTTCGGTTAAAATAAATTGTGATCCACATTAACATTATTTTATCTTTGTCCTTTGACATAGAAAAACCATAATCCTTATTATTTAATATAATTCTATAAATTCTCCTTACTTCATCATAATCTTAAAAAATTTTTATGTTTTTCTTTTCTGTTTTGCTCATCTCTTTTACTGAAAGGAAATGTCGTGTATTGCGTTAGTGTTAAAAAATTATTCTACTTTATTCTTAAGTCTCGATTCGTAACACCCACGAAAAGAAGAATTAACTTTAGCCACGAATTTTCGAGAAAGTTCTGTGAAAGGAACTTCCTTTTATTCTAACGTCAGCCTTTCTTCCTTTCTTATTAGCTTCTAGTACTAAACTCCGATGACAACGGCACCTGGTATTATGGGAAAACAAGGTGAAAGAACAAGACATAAATTTGTTGTCTAGCTTATCTCTGCCGGATATAAACTGCCATCTTGACTCGTTTCGTCTTGTATAAGAAGAGTAAATTCTTACATCTTGAATATTTAAGATATGCTTACAACCTAACAACGAAAATGCATTTTTATAAGAATGTGAGTTTTTCAGAATAATATTATTTTTGCCATAGGGAATAGGGATTATCTTTTATTGTCTAAATTGAACTGTACAAGCAAATATTTTTACTCAAACTTTGTTCTGAAAATTCTTATTCATTCATAGTGCCATTAGATTCTTAGAATAATTGATTAAATGGGAATCTTTATATTTATGGAATTGAAATGTTAAAAGATTACTGGTACGTTTTGAAGTATGGTACTATATATTTTCTAAGCAATTCGCTTAACTGTATGTATTAAGTCCGTTTATCTGAAACCACCATTTAAATAAGGGCAAATACTTTATTTTCATGAGGGGGTCCGCAGCTAGATTTTTACCGTATAGTTATGTTTACTTATCTCGAAATCTGTGACTGAAGTAAATTTTACGTAATATAAGCATTAATTTCATGTGTAGACTTTTAATCTAATCAAAGTTATACATATATGTTTGCATGTGTTATATGCAAAACAATCATGCTTTTACTTTATTACATGTACATACTTACATATAAATACGAGTATTTTGGTTGTTAATATTATTTATGTTTGAGCTGTAAAATTTTTAATACAAAATTTATATAACTGTGAGGTATTTTTTTTTCATTTAAAGGTTTTCACCTCCTTAGCTTCTATAAAATAATTTTAATTAGGTTTGGAATAAAATTTAGGAAAATAATTCGAGAATTTTTTCTTTAAATTAAGTGCTTAGGATTTATGTGGATAGAATTATTGAATTCAGTATATATGAAAAAGATCACATTTTAAAAATATATTAAAACAATTTCAAGAGATGTAAAACCTGACTAGCCTAATATAGTGATTCTCAAACTTTCGCAATTTGTGACTCAATATACAATCATTGTTTTTATCGCGATATCCTCCATGCAATAAGAATGTATTGAACTCAATCATACAATACTTTGATGCTAAAGCTACAACACTTAAGTGCCACCGACGTATATAAACGTCTCGCTTAACCAAAGCCATAACTGTCTCAGACATATATATCTATCTCTCTGAAGTACGATCTTATCTGTGCACTGTTGTACTTAAAATTATTCCGAAGGCTATGGAATGCAATAAATTGACCTTTACGGTGTTTGCGAAGGATTTACTTATTTCAGACGATCTTTTTTTATTTATACATTTTATTCCCCTACTCCCCAATACATCACATACTCCCGCCTAAATTGAAAATGGTGGCTGACAAAGGGGAGTGAATCGCGCATCTCTTATTTGGCTGTTAAGAAAAAGATAATTTGTGTTCGTTTATTTCAACGGTAATTCATATTTAATAGTTCAAATTTGACTTTTCAATAAATGGAAACATAATAGATATATATATAATAAAACAATACAATAAAATTCTTGCAATCTAAATATATGCTGCTTTAAATTTTCTCCTTTTGAGTCCTTAAATCCATCCCTATAGATTATTATGTTTGGGAAATGTCCTTTTAAATTATTTAAATCAGAATAAATACTTACTGTTACTTAAATTTATATATGTATGTCATTTTTATTTATATATGTTAGCAGCTTAATGAATAATTCAAAACTTCGTAGAATATGAAAAAATATATATATCCATACGTAATAAATGTGTTTTTCCGTACCATGGCTACTTTCAAATCCCCCTATAGATTCAAAAAGTGACTGTAGAATCACACAAGTACTTAGATAGAATTTTCCAGACATTTTCACGGAAAACTCTTGAATATCTTATTTATTTATCTATACAGAGGTTTCACGACACTTTCAAATATATGTAAACAGTTTACAGAGATTCAAGAAGCACACAAAGCAGAAGACATTTTCATTTAAAAAAAACCGAATTCGACACTTTCCTTTCATATGAAACATATCTGGAATCCATGGCACTTAGAAAATGTGGTAAATGTGCGCTTTAGCCCTAAGTCTATGAAAGAATTAGAATTCTTAGGTCGAAAATGAAGGAGGAAAACTTGTTACACATAATTCTAAAATTGTTAAAATAATATTTATTTATAGCCAGAACAGAAAATAAATTAACTTAAGTTGTTTCACATGAAATGCCACTTTTATTACCGAAGCGTAAACTTGAATGCAAAATGTTCGTATACGATGCATGAACAAAATAAAATAATAAGAGTTTTCCGTTTTTAATTATTTGTCAATGCCAATTTGTCCCACGATTTACATATATTCTTTATTTTATAATTTTAAATATTTCTCATAATTTATTATTCAATCCTGCAATTGTTAATTTCGGTTTTTATAAAAAATTATAGCAACATATGTCTTACTGTTAATTTTTAATTTATGTTAGAATTTATTGTGGTCTGAGAAAATGGAATGTACCTTTGCAATTTTAATACATGAAACTATATTTAGCATTGTGACGTTATCACCAATCAGTATAAATCAGGAAGTGGGAGGAAAAAGAGTTTTTTCTTTCGAACAAATCGTTGCAAATTCAAGGACAAAGCCTTTGAAAAAAGAAGAAAAACATGTTTATTTATTGTAATTGAGGACAGATCATAGGATACAATCATAAATTATTCGGATAAGACATTTTACAGCTTGGATCATTTATATATGCTAACCAGATTTTATACGTGGTACAATATGTATAGACATGGTTTATAAGCGAATAAAAATTTCAATTATTTGTGCAAGGAAATCAAATTGCATCTTAGAAAGAGTGATATAAAAAGAATAGGCTCCCCTTTTAAAGCAGGGTTGAACAATAATTTTGGCTCAAGATCCCAACTGTGACAATGGAGGACATTGTTAAAATGATTACATCTCAGAAAAGTTATAAACTGTACCATAAAAATCATTAAATACAAATTAAAGGAAATATGGTCAGTTTATTCAATTTAATTATTTCCCTAATTTCATGTTATCTATAACTGCAAGCACATTTAATTAAAAAATTCGTTTAATATGCAAAAATACCCTATCACACATTTTTACATTTTCTTTTAAATTAGGAATGAGATTGCTTGCTCAAATTCTCATAACTGCATACAAGTTAATGTCTGTCAACTTGCATCTATATTTATGCTTGTTTAACTTTACGAAAAAAAAACTTTGCTTACAAATATATGTTGCCGCAAATACAGAGAACCATTTCTGGCTATTTTTTTCGGGCTGTCTTGGCGGGCCGCAAAAAAACTCTTTATGGGATGCTTGTAGACCCGTGGGCCACTATTTGCCAACCTCTGCTATGAAAGAAGAAATAGCTTTACTAAGCAAATGTCTATCGAGTCTCTTCTGAATACATTTTCATCCATAAAAAAACATCCAAACAATAAGTAAAATGTTTAGTATATCGAAGCAATTCATGGTATTGAGAGAAAAATGTGGAATTTACAAAATTCAAAACGATTTAACATTTCAAACATTTCATTCTCGCTTTCGACAATTTCACAGGGGAGTGTGGGGTGGGGTAATCTATTTCAGGGCTGGAGTGTTTCAAAATAGCTCACTAAGAAATCAATTTCATATATCTGGCAAAAAAATATTTCCTATTTTACGTATCCGATGCCAGTATCAGACAATTTATAATGTAATTACAAACAGGTTTATTTTCAGCTACATTTTTATACACTACACTTATTTTTATACTATTTCCTTGAACAAAATTAGGCATTTTTCACTACTTTCTTGAAAATTATTCAATCGTTAAGAGATAGAAGTATGCGAAAAAAAGCATCCAATACAAACTATTATAATTAATGAAATCAAAAATTTCATACGTTTCTTTTATTTAAAATGTAATACTTAATAACAACTTTTAATCTTTGAGAAATGCATTAAAGATCAAGATGTTTATTAAGCATTATGTAATGGATAATGAGTAATGAATCATTTTAACCCAGTACTTCTCAAACTTTCACTATTAGCGACCCAGTTTTCAGCCATAATTTTTATCGAGTCCCCCTTATATAATAATAATGCACTTTGGCGCTAAATTTACAATACGATATTAATCATAAATCGTACAAATTAACAAGATAAGTATTAAATTTGGTATATTTGTTACTTTTAAGTAATATTTATTTTAAGCAAATTACTTTTAAGTAATAAGATAATTATTGTTATTTTTCTTTTCTCTAATTTTTAAATTGGAACAAATTGCAAAATATTTGATTAAAAATTTATTTTCTCCATCATCCATTTCTAAAAGTATAAATGTCATTGGAAAAAAGTCTAGTCTATGTTACACTCTATCATATCCATTACATTTGGCATTAATATTTAAAGCGAGAAGACATCAAAACGTTTTAAGCCGGGAGAGTAGGAGCGCACTCGATACTAACATTAATAGTCGCAAGAGATGACTGAATCCAACTTTTTTTTTTTGGTTTCTTACAATTATTTTTATTGTACACGATAAAAATCACAATTCCAGTGAACAATTTAACTAAGAGAAAATATACTTACCTACTTTCATGAACGTTTCATTTTTCTTTGATAATTTGAGAAAAAATCCATTAAAAGTGAACTAAAATGTTTCAAAGGTACGTAACCTTAATAAAGGGCACAAATCGCAGACACTTTTCGATAACATTACAGGAAAGATATTTGCAAGCAAAACCGTCATATTTTGTTCAAATTATTGTAGTTTAGCAATCATATGACTTTGAGCCCCACGCGACCACTTCCGTGTTAAGTGTATTCAATATAAAAATATGGATGTTAGTTCTAAGAAACGAATTGTGTAAATCACGTATTTCATCATGCTATACATGTTTCAGAATACCCATAAAAATAAGTCTTAGCCAAATAATCCTTCAAGGACATAACTAATCATACCAATAAGTTTCTAAGTCAAATGGTGAAAACGATGATGATTGACACAAATCTGCTTGCTGGGTGAAAAAAGTGAACAAATCTTCTTTTTCTGTCTCTACAGATATTGTACAGAATTTCAATAATAATAATACAGTGACGAATTTTTGATCCTCCTAGAATTTTTCTCTGGGTCTGAGTTTTGTTTTTTCTGAAAGAGTAGTATTTTAGGTTTAAAAAGAAAACACAATAAAAAATCTCTCATCGTGCCATTACAGTAAATCAAACAAAATGGGTTTTTTTATTTAGTTATATGATCAGATCGTTGATAAACGTATGGAATTGGAAACTTTTTATTTTCAATGAAATATTCGCCAGCTGCTATACATAAATTATATCAGTGTAAATACGTATTTTTTATAAGTCAGAAAGTATGATCGTGCCCCCCTTGTAGGGTTATCACGCCTCTCTAGGGGGCGTGCCCCACAGTTTAGAAACACTGTTTTAACCAGTGTCTTTGGATGTAATAATTTTAGTAATGTTTTTTAAAGTATATTTAGTAAAAATTGTATAATTGTTTCAATTATTTAAATTCAAAATTTAATTAAATACATAAATACTTTTAAAATAAGTTTTTCATATTTTTCCTGATATTCTTTTTCAGAAATTGTTGATAATTAATAATTGACTTTCGAACAATGTATCTCATTTATTACATTGGCAAAATAATTTATCTATAGATCTGATCTTTGAAAATTTCATTACTGTTTTACATCATAAACATTTTCTTGTCTTTGATATACATATTATTTAATTTAACGTTGACAATTATTTTATTATACTTTTTCATATAGTACATTATCGAGAGAAGCAGAATTGTTTTAAAATGATTTTAGTGTTGTGTACCATCTAATTTTTAAATTGTTAATAGTGTACCGCAACAAAAAACAGTTTGAGAATCACTGTTCTAGGTAAACTTAAAATGAATTTCAAAATTCTACTTTATTTTTGCCATTTAAACGGTTTTCGAACTGAATCGTAATGAGGCCTTACAATTTCCTGAATTTTCCAATAAAATGATTCATAAGTATTTTATTAACAAATCATAAAACATAAAGGAAACTACAGGTTATTTCATTAAAGTGTCATTTTACAGGAGGAGCAGCATATGAAAAAATATTTTTGAAAAAGTTACCCTTCAGTAATCTTATAGCAATAAAAGCAGATAATTTTTATGTAAATTACTGAAACATTTTTGAATTATTTTAATTTAAGCTAAATGTAATCAAATGTCCTTCTGTTACTCAAATAAATTGAATTAGTGTGTTCCATGAATTTAAAAATATTCCACGTAATTTTTTACTTTCTACATGGTATGTGATTAAAGTTTCCTTAAAATATCTGTGTTTCACATACCAATTTTTGACTTTCAAGTTAGGTCTTCACAGATACATTATAATATACTAATAATTCAATAAATTTCGCTTTAGATAGGAATAAGTGTATATGTCGGGTACTATATTCTTCTTTATCGGTTTTGCAGAAAGTAAGGTTTTATCTTAGCAGTGTTTTATTTCTGGCTTCTCTATATCTCCCATTAATAAGATGTACCATTCAATAATAAAATGTTCACTGATATTAACTCGTTTTGTGGAATGTTTAATGGTTATTTTGAGGCAGAAACTGATTTTGATAGAAAACAAATTCTTATATGAGAAACTTTAAAGATTAACTACAAGACATCTTATTCATGCATTTGATTCGATTATGATATAAAGTTAAATGATATATTGATAATACTGAGAGCAGTGCTTTGACGAAACAAATCTGAGCCTCCAGTTATGTGAAAAGTTTTGAATAAAAATATATGAATTCTGATTTCTGAAGAGAAAATGTGTTGATTATTAATGATATTATTTCATTTACAAAATAGTTGCCCGAAAAAAATCCTTATGAATTATTTTGTATTGAAATAAATGGAAGAATTTCAGGAATGTTGCATATTTTTGTCTGTCTTCTTGCTTTAACCTTTGTAAAGGTTTGAGTGCGTACAAAAATTTGCAGAAGTGCTTGCACCTTTATTTTATACAATAATTCGAAATAACATAAATTACCTAGTAAGAATATTTGGACATAGTATATTGAGTTTCCATATCTTAAATATATCCGTAAAAGGTAGATAATAAATGAAAAATTGCTAATTGCGTAAAATCAAATCACTATAGTAAATACAACAATAATAATATATTTTGAGAAACATTCTGATTACGTTTGCCAAAAGGGAAAATAAAAAGAAACTAAGCTTTTTAAGTATAAGTTATAAAATGCCAGTTTATTAAATTTCACATAAATAGCATTTAACAATTGAAAAATGCGCTTGTTGTAAATTGTTACGTAAACAGTACCTCCCTGAACGTCGAAACATGTAATTTCAGTTCAAAAACAATTATAATAGTTACGACTTCTTCATGTACCGGTATTTCGCACTGCACGTTGTCATCTAATTTGACCTAACTTTTTTGACTAAATAAAATACATGTCATCACATTTATGCCCTTCTTCAAATTTATAAAATTCAGATGTATATGTTTGTTGCATGCTGCTCGTAAAAGGCAAGTACAATTTAGAAGGAAGGCCATTTTTGTATCATAGAAAACGTTCCGAAACTGTTAAAAATTATTTGAATATTTTCTTTTTTATTTTAATATATAAACCAAAAGAGATTTTTGGACTGTAAATTTTTAATTGTGTTTTTCCTTCTTAGTTATGTCTTTTTCTTTCAGTCACTAGTTTAGTTACTTAAACCATTACGACAAATGTTGTAACTATTTTGAATCCAAATTTTAAACGACTCTTGCCAAAAGCATTTTAACATACATACGTCATTTCATAAAGAACTGAAAATTTGTTTCGAAAATAAAATTCCAAGTTTTAATGGTTTAGGTTTCATTTCAGTGGGAAAAAAATTATTTTCAATGCAGCATTTAGTAAAATAGTATGCTAAAAAGTACGGAATGAGTATTATAATACAAATACGGAACACTTTGTACAAATTATAACGGATAAGATATAAGAGAGATTGCAAAAGTTGGAGAATAAGCCGACAGCTATATAGAATATAAAAGTGTTTCCCTTACATGTCCCTAAATTACACGATAAGTAATATTACGATAGCAGAACCGAAGAAAGTTTTTGGAGTATAAGTAGTATGAAACAAGTTTATTAATATAACTGTGTCGTCGTAGGCACAAAATATAAAATTAACAAGTATAACTAATGCAAGTTCTTACAAACGGAATGAAAAAGTTAGTTTTAACTAAAACACCAAATTTAGAATTTATTCAAGACGAAAATTACTTTAGTTTCTCTTAACAAAATGACTCAACACTATTTTAACTCTCTCACTGACTAGTTGATGGAGAACTTTATAAGTTGCAGGGAGTATTTAGGACACTACTTTTAAGACCGATTTAATCATTCTAACTTTTTAAGAAACTTACTGAGTTGAATAATGTCAGCTGTGAATGAAAATGCTTCACTCAAGCCAATGCTAATCTTTTTCAAAAACAAAACAAAGACTGTGGTCTTAAGTTATGTTTTTAGAGATTTTAGAATAATATAAATCTAAAAGAAAAAATATTTTTTTAGAGAATTCGCTCCACAACTCTAAAACGTTTTTAAACTGAGTAAAAAATTCATGATGCGTTAAATTTTTAAGAATTTTATGCGGATTATTTTCAAAATATAGATAATATGAGTTTTGTCATTCATTTTCTGAAGGAAAAAATGTTCCTTGGGAAAATTACACAAAAATATGAAAATTTGGAAAATTATTTTTTAGAAGGGTTCAGTTTAGAGTACTATTTTTATAAAATGTCTTGTATGATATAATTGAATGCTACTAATTTTTATCAATAAATCATATAACTTTGTGTAAACTTCTGTATAATTTTGATTTAAACATTTACTTTAATTTGTATTATTATAAAAAACAAAGTTTACAAGGAATTTATTATTTTTATTTAAAAACACGGTTTATTTCACACTCATAACCTAAAACACATGTCTTATGATTTTCGTATAGTAATTTTTTTTAAAATGATGGAATGGGAGAAGTTATTAAGTGATCAAATTCAAATTTCGTTGTTGTGTAGAGTTCATATAATTTAGCGCACACATTATGAGTAAAAATTTTTATGTAACATAAGAAACATTAAATCAAATAATATTTTGCTAATTTATTTTGAACAGATTGCTGATATTTGAAAGATATCAATGACCAAAGTATATATATTTGCTAAGAAATGCATTGTTCTTTTAAAATACTTAAAAAATTAAGAAGAAAAATTTGCTCATTTTAGTTTTTGATTAATCTTTCAAAAATAAAAAAATATTTTGTCATCTTAAAGTAAAAAAAAAGAAAGTATTTGAAAGCAAACTATTATTTGGGGATTATATGCAAGTTGTTTCATATTTGACACACATTGAATTATACTAAAAATATGCAGTTCTTCTAAATTGAAGCTGCAATTAATTTTTGATGTTTACAATTAGATGGATTAAAAAGAGAGAGAAAAATACGATTTAGGTAAATAATCATATTTAAAAGTCAATACAATTTTAAAAAGCAATTCCAGTCGCTGTTTTTAAAAGAGTTTGACTCTCATATTGTCCTCCAAGGATACTGCAAATATCAAAATTTCAGAAGAATTATGCAATGTTTGATAATTTCTAAATGGTTGTACTAAAGTTTTATTAATTATGTCTAGAAAATTAATGTTAATCATTAATTAAATATTCAGATTAAAAAAGGGGGTTATTCCAGATTGATGCTGCCTGGTGACTTATTTTGATACTGATTGTAATATTAAGAATGATATATAAATCCTAAAACCTGTGTGAATCCTAAATCCTAACTGATGACTCCTAAAAGTTTCTAACAAAAAAAGATCCCTTTCAATCTTTTGATAAGTTACATCACTTTTGCTTATAAGGGCCGTGGGTAGCTTAGTGGTAAGAGCACTGGTCTCCGGACCGGAAAGCCTGGGTTCGATGCCCGTACCACCAAATACCCTCCGAGTACACACGAAGTACGTGTTCGTTAAATCAGTGGGTCCAAAAGTCTTGTGGGCTGAATCACGAGTGCAGGGAACTGGATAAGATTTCCCTCCACGTCAGTTCCATGCCTAAATTTTGGAGGTAGAGGTAGATGGTGGCGCCATCTATCGTAATATTCTATAGTTCCTTCGGGAATTTCACCGAGCTAAATCGTACTGTCACCTGTATAGTGCTCAAGGCTATGGAGAACGACAGGCGTACATGTAGCCCATTACCACGAGGAATTTCGTGGGCATCGATCAGACTATGTCAGACAGGTGGCATGAGCAACAACAACACTTTTGCTTAAGATTGAATTCTAACTCTTTTGGTCTGAAAGAGGAAGGATAACTCATATCAAATAACTGCCTCACAGCAAGGTCACCATCTACTTCTATAGTACAAGTATTCACAATCAAGACAACGGCTTATTTGTGTCATCTTAATCGATGCCACAGAAGTGCTTCAGTGACATATTTGACATCCGTGTTATAGGTTACTGCATTTTTGAAATAAATAATAAATGAAACTTAAGGTTTCGCGGATGACCACATTTAGAATGTTTCGTAAGTACTAAAATTCTTACGAAATCTTCTATTTAAGCACAAGTGTGTCCATAAAGTGGTATTGAATATACGCGGCTGTATGTGGCTAAAAAAACACTCTCACCGGAAAGGTATTCAATTATCTGTCTAAATAGTCCAGAACTCAATGCCGGTACCCCAAAAGGCCTCAGCGTCTGAAATGACCAGTCTATTATGTATTCTTGAATTATCCTGATGGATGAGCAACACGAAGCTAAGAATTTGCTGTGACTAAATAATACAATTCGGAACACTTTATAATTAAAAACAATTATTGGTGTTGAAAACCAATTGTTTCTAATTCTATATGATCAACAAAATATAAGTTATTGGCAAAACATCAATGAATACCTTGGATTTTTATGCTAAAAAATAATTTTGTTAGTTATTGGACAAACTGCAATGTTATGCGTTTCTTTTGCTAGATATAATTTAAGATTCGTAGTATAGCTAAGAATATCTGTGAATATACAATGAAATATGTTCATAACTTCTGTAACAATACACTTCTTCATGATGACGAATTGGTTTTGAAAATATACTTCAATACAATTCTTAGGAACCCATATGCGTAGCATTTATCTGACTTTGTATATTTTTACATTTTTACCCATTTCCGGACTTTCAATTAACATGAAAATTACTTTCGAAAACATTTGTATCAATTATAAACATGATATAAAAATTATGTAAATATAAACATTAGAATGACTTTTTTTATTAGAGCAAATATTAAATAATTCACATTCATTATTCTTCACGAGGAAATGCTTAAAATGCTCGTAATAATATTGTACAAAGAAATGGTCTAGCTAACATAAATCATATGTCTCTGGTTTAAAAGAATACATTTCAATCTTAATTAAAATATTTGCTTAGAAAACACTAATCGTTAACTATCTAAGCTCCTATAAATCTTTACACATTCTTTAGTGTTTATGTTCTTCTGAATATATGTTACAATATAATGAAATTGTACACATACATAATCCAATTAATCATTGATTTATATATTAATGTTTCCTCCTTAAGAATATAATCGAAATCAATGCACAAAAAGTAATCATAATCCTCTTACTACTTTCGTATTCTCATCACGTGACTGTCCATACTTTTATTCTTATCGTAATAAGAATACTGAAACATCCTCAAGCTAATCTTTTCATTTATTTGCTCCTTATTCTTGTCAATATTTACTAAAGCCTTCTAATACTCCTTTCTATGGGTAATGTTAAATAAAATCATTTCGTTTAATATTTATATATCATAGTGTTTTGTGTGACTATATTGCTTATTTTTGATAATCGTGAACGATCATATTTACCAGAAGAAAAGCAATATTAGTTACATAAAAATAGTGCGTTCATTTGATAATAATAAAATACATAACGGTTTATTGTAAATATTTAGATTTATGGTGAATATTTTATAGAATAATGGAACGATTTAAAACTTTAGAAAGGTAAAGATAACATTTTTGTTAACCCCACTGATCTTTAGCTTCTAAAAATGGTACCAACTTCGTGCCTGACGAAAATATTAAACTGTACAAAAAAGATAAAATTTCGCTTTTAATTCTGGATTATTTTGAAAAGAATTTTCTTGTAAAACGAAACGTTATTCTACCTTGTTTTAACAGAAGATAAAGTTTTTACACAAATTAAGCTGAAAAAAAAACTTCTAATTTAAGGAAATCTAGAGCGATGTATTATTTGTAAGTATTTACCTATTGTTAAGTTTTGAATTGTCTTCCGAATGTAGGGAAGATTCAGGCAAATAACATGCAATTTTATTTTCGGTAAGAATCGTAATTTATTCTTAAGCTCTCTCGTAATTACAACATGTTTAACTAGCAGAAAATAATTAACACGCATAAAATCAATAACAGTACAAATTTAAGATTACATTGGTCAGTGGTAAGATTAGTCTATGACATTTGTCCAATGTAACTAATAATCACTGTCAAACTTTGAATATCTAGTTGCTTCGTGTTGGAAATTACCGATTTATCACATAGTAATTTATTTTAATATTTTAAAAATATAATGGAAGACTGTAAACGTTCTCGATGAAAAAAACACTCCATGAATGAATCCATGACAAATTTATTACGATTTTTATCTTCTGGAAATAAATTCTTAAAAGTCGAAATCACAAGATATACACTCAGGAACATTAAAAATAGTGACCCAAGAGGGAAGCTAAGTACAATCGCGAAACTGCAAAGAAGTACAGCGTAATGTAATATGCAAATGATCCAAGTTTTGTGCCAATACGCATGCTCATACACGCCGAGGTGGCGCTACAATCAGGGAGAGGGTATATAAGCCTGCACAAATTCTAAGATTCATAAACGTGGCGATTGCCCGTCGATTGTAGGAAGACTTTGGTAAGTGAAACATGCCAGGTAAACGTGCTAGAAGACATTTCTCATAGTTAAGGGAGTTTGAGAGAGGTCTGATGATCGGGATGAAAACTGCCGGCTGGTCGACGCGCCGTGTTGCTGGCCAGGTGGATCGTTCGGAGTGTGCCGTTAGAAATTGTTGGGAGCAGTGGATACGAGAAGGTACTCACGTGCGGAAAACCGGGTCTGGAGCGACCAGGAAGACCACGAGGAGAGAGGATCGAATGATCCTGCGGCAAGCACTTGTGTACCCCACAGTGACTCGTTCAACGATACGTGCAGACGTAGGTGTAGCAATTGTTCCACAAACAATTTCCAGACGCCTTGCAGAGCAAATCTTAAATCCAAGCGCCCTTTCCGTGCGATCCCTTTAACACCGGACCATCGGCAACAACGTCTACAGTGGTGCCAAGCCAGATCAATGTGGAATGTCACGGATAGGCAAAAGGTTGTGTTTAGTGATGAATCCCGATTTGTTTTTGGGACGGATGATAACCGTGTACGGGTGTAGAGGCGCCCTGGTGAGCGATACAATTCTCTCACACTGTTCTACATCTCACTGCCCGCACAGCTGGTGTAATGATCTGGGGGGGCATAGCCTATGATAGTCAGTCCACTTTAATTGTGATGCGTGGAACCTTAACGGACCAACGTTACGTTGATGATATTCTTCGATCCCTTTTAGGACCTTTCCTAAATGGTCTTCCAGGGGCACTTTTCCAGCAAGATAATGCTGGTCCGCATACAACAAGAGTTGCTCAAGACTTCCTACGTCATTTTCAGACTTTTCCATGGCCAGCCAGCTCCTCCTATTTGTCCCCTGTAGAGCACGTGTGGGATCAGCTAAAACGGCAGATGCCATCGTTTCACTCTGTAAATGATTTAGAGTTCGCTGTTAATGGAACCAGGGCATGCTCGAAATAGTAAAATGCCAAAATTAAGACCCTTTGTTTATGAGACATATATCATTTACAATTTCCAATAGAGCTTAGATTTTTTTATGTCTATAATAAAGATAATTTAATTATTCTGTAGAACTACAAAAATAACTTTTTATTTCAAAAGTTTTTTTTTACTACTTAATTTAAGTAATACATAATTTTTGAGAACTCGTAATATATACTTATGTTTAGGTACCATTTTTTAAAAAAGGATCCTTTTTTTATGCAAAATATTTTTTACACATTTATAAAACAATACAGAAAATACAGTGAAATCATTTTTTAGTAAAATTTTAGTATAGTTTCTTTAAAAAAATTATGAAACTTTGAAATTTGAATTTTTTTTATTTTTCTGCTTTTTTTCTGCATAAAACTATTTTTAAAAAATTAGGCACTATTTTAATAGAAAAACAATTAGATTCACTATATGCATAGGCATCTTGTATAGTAGTATAAAAAATCAGGAATCATATAGTGCAATTGTTTTTTTTTTTAAATGTACCTAAATGCAAAAAAATAGGCTTTTGAGAAAAAGTGAAAAAACTAAAAGAAAACAATATTTTCACATATTATACACTTAAATAGTATTTCCTTGCCTATTTTTATATGATTAATAATAATTCTTAACCATTTTCTAGAGTTAGAAAAGTAATTTTAAATTCATATGTTTTTTTTCTTTGTTTTAGTTAACCTGAACATAATTTTCGAGATCTTGTAATACATATTTTCATGTATAGGTACCATTTCTTACAAAAATATTCTTTGAATATACAAAAAAATTTACACATATATATAAAGTAATATATTAAACATAATTAATCTGTTTTTTAACTAATTAATTGCATAATTTCTTAAAAATAATCATAAAACCTTAAAATTATGAAAATCTTAATTTTCTTTTTTTACATATAAAATCAATTTTCAAAAAAATAGGCACATACTAAAAGATATTTTGTTCACTGTATGCACATGTATCCTGTTTAGATATATTAAAAAGGTTTCAAACAATATGCTACAATAGTTTTTTAAAGTGTACCTAAATTTAAAAATATTAAACATTCGAGAAAAATATAATAAAACTTAAAAAAAAATTTATCCTTACATTATAGATTTGATTAATATTTCCCTGCTTGGTATTCATTTTCTTCATCTAAATTCTGTTTATCCATTTTCCTTTTAAAGACCTTCTTTTATTTCTGGCTTCCAATGACACTTTATTTACTATACGTTCAGCCTCAAAAATTCGTTTGTTATCAATTATAAGTAAGGCACGTTCCGTGTTGTATCCTGGTTTAATGCCCAGAGCTTCAAAAACTTTTATCCTACTTACATATCCATCGTTAAATCAAATTGCAGCATCCATAACTCCAAATTTCAAAGTTTCAATGCCAACAAAAGCTGTTTTAGGAATTCGCTCCCAAATACATTTGTTAAAACTTTCATTGGGAATTTGTGTTCTTCCATGAAGGCACTTTTTCAATAAGTCCTTCTCTGTGAGATTCCGAAACACTTTTTTCACTTTCAATAAAATTGACTCAGGTAAAGAATGCTTGTGAATATAATATTCCCCCGTAACAAAGCTATGGTTATAACCGTACCAGCTATCCTCACCAAGAGGACACAAAGCGTGTTGAGGATTATCCTCAGTACTTAGTTTATGAAAATAAACAGCCCATATGGCTCTTTTCATGTCCTCTCCACAGATGACAAATTTTTACAGATTGTTAGCCCATAATAATGTTGGACTGAGTCCACTTCTTTAAGCGTTAGCCGTCCACGTCCCGAAATATTTTTCCCTTCTGATAGCTTAATGCCTTTGCTCGTTTTTAGAATGTTTCTCAGCCTTGTGACCATACGCTTTTGCACATGGCCAACGCATTCTAATTTTTCAACTTCTGTGTTGCCATATACTTTTGCTTTTTTTATAGTAAGAAATCCTTTTGAGTCCCTATCACCAAGATACTGCGTATAACATGCTTTTCGTGATGTTTCAGATCTCTGAAATATACTTAATACCCCCGACATTCCATTCCCCCACTGAATCCTTCGTAATTTTTAGCACAATTTTCACATGGTTTTTTTACCCTTACATGAAGAACAATATTTTGTGAGAGCTTCAAAGTCGATAACCTTTCCGTTCACAACAGAGAGACGTAGCACATACAACTCCATTCAATGAAGAATAGCCTCTTTTATGCCATGTGCCATCCACAGCCACACCTATATTTGAATTATTATCATTCGCTATGACTGCTTCGTGAACAGCTGCATTCATGGAGTCTTCACTAATTGTTTTTAAAACATTTAAAAACAAAGAATTATGGCGTTCAAACTCTGAGGTGGTGGAGGCAAATTCATGAGCCCACAGAATATTCGAGCAGCGGCTCTACCTTTTCCAATAGCTCTCATTCCATATGTCAATCTTAGGTTAACATCATAACATTTATTTGATATTTTTGATGACATTGTGCTCGTCGATTCTCCACAGTTGTGACAAATTATTTCCAAACTCACAGCTAAACCTCTACGACTTTTTAAATCTTCTCTCAGCTCAATTTTCTCTGAAGAACAGCAATATTTACAATATAAGAGATTTTTCAAAAGGGAAGATAATACATCTAGTTCAACGATTATGTTTATATTTTGAGAGAATCTTGTTCTTTTATTAAATCCGGTATTTTAATTTTTCTCCTAGAAGCACTTTCCACGGAATTCGAAAGCAATTCTTCAGTCGATTTAGACTTTTTATGTTGATTGTTAGTATAATTCCTTCTGCCAAATTTTTTATTCTTGGCATAATTACTCGTTTAAAAAAAGTTAAGATACTTTTAAAATCTTATGAATATTATTAAATATAAGTAAAAAATAAATATTTCTTACGAAAATTAATGTAAAATTAAGTAGTTGTATGCCACAAGAAATTTCGGAATAGACGAACTCGGTTCAAAACATTGCCATAAACTGAAATTTAAAGTAAGAAATTTTGTCACACAGCTTGGAACAATAGCTCACGCATAAACGTGGCTAAAAAGTAGCGGGGTTAACATTCAAACGAAAAAAAACAATCAAAAGTTAATATAGATAAAACACAGGGGAAACTACATATTTTAAGTTCAAAGGGGCGTGGGCATTTATTTACATTTTTATTTTTCATATTTTAGGGCTATTTTATCAACAAACATATAAGTATTATACATTTTTAGATTCAGAAAAATAAGCACTATTTTTTAGATCTAAAATGGAAAAATCGATTATTTCAAAGTATATGATGTCCCTGTTCTCTTAAAGATTTGTGGACCCATCTGAATCAGGACAACATAAGGTGTCTAATCAACTCAATGCCGGACCATGTGGCGGCATGTATTGCCGCTGGAGGTGGTCCAACGCGCTATTGAAGTTGCCCATTATTTGTGTCGTTGCACACCCTGTATTCTTTTAATTGTCTGGTTTTTGAGATCAAGTGAATCTCTCATCTTTGTCATTATGTGTATTAAATTTCATTTCAATCCGATGCTTTCTTCTTGGGTCGCTATTTTCAATGTTCCTGAGTGTATTTCTACATACCCATATGGTTATGGCAACCAAAATAAAGTATAGCTTAATGGATTGCATGCCGACTTAGAATTCTAAATAAGAATTAAATGCCAAATCCTGGCAGACGAAGAAGTCCACTAAATCCATTTCTGTCGGCTTATCACTTCAATGCTTCCAAAGAAACAACGAAGTATTATATATCTCTGGTAACAATTAATACATCGACTTACAGTTAATCAGTTAAAAATTTACATAATTTAAATAATCAACATTATCAATTCATGAGATTATATTACGCTCCACATATCTTTTTTGCATCGAAATTGCTCAAAACTTCCCCGTATCCAACGTTCGGAACCGTGATTTTGAAAAAAGCACATAAATGGATAATTTTCATGATTTTTAGTGTCACTTAGATTAGAATACATATATAAAATAATTTTAAGGACGAAAAAAATTGTTTAATATAATATTTTGACAAGCAAATTAACTTAGAATAACTTTTTTTCAAAACATTCGGCTTTTATGAAAAATGCTTCTGTAATAATGTTCAGCTTAATTAAAGTAAAGACTTCTCCCGAGAGTCTGAACTAGGACTTTTGAAAAATTCACTTTATTTTCAGAGTTACCACCAATTGAATTAATTATCGGCGTTTTTCCTTAAAATTTCTCCCCATTTTTGGTGTTAAATATGGATAAATTAATTCTAAGTAATATATTTCAAAAATTCTAGTTCAGCCTTTGTACAGAGATCTGATATATATACAGGCTAAATATTGTTATAATAGAAGTATTTTTCATAAAAGGAGAATGTATTGAAATTTAGTTATTCTATATTCATTTTTTGTCAAAATATTGTACATGAATATTTTTTTATTGTTATAATATTCTTAAAACAATTTTAAATACGTTTTCTAATCTAAGTAATACTAAATATTATAATTACTATCGACTTATAAGGTTTTGCAAAATTTTGGTTCTGAACGTAGTCGGATACTTTAAACAAACCGGAAAGAGGTTTCTAGAATCCTAAGACTTTTAAATAATCAACATGGAGCCGTCTAGACCTTTTGTAGAAGCATGTATTGTTGTTGCAAAATTTAGCAACGCGACGATAAAACTTGTTGCCAAATTTAGGAAATTGGCAGTATTTGGTGACAAAATTTGACGTCAAGTCGATTGCCATCCATTTACTATTACTAAAATAGTAATCCCTCCTTTGACTCATAAGCAATTTTCCTGGTCTGAATACTGATTCAGCAGAGTGAGAAATTCCTGTAATAATATTAGTACGAATTTCCTGTAATAATATTTAAAAAAAAATCATCCTTACAATTATTTTGCGTCATTTAATACTAAAACTAGCTTTCATGCCAATATTTGATATGTTAAATATTAAATTCATAAATATTTAATTTTTTGTAATCAAATGAATTTGTAAAAATACTCGATAAGATTTTGTACAATTAAAATTAAATAAAAGTACTATTTACGAACCAACATTTTGATACAATCTCAAGTTTTCTTATTTGGTGCCACTCTCGTCACGTGACATAGATCTAAAATTATGTGATCTGTGGTCAATAGCCTACGTGTTTTTTTCTAAATTGAAATCAAATAAAACTCAATTTTTTTTAAGACTGTAATGGCCTACACTTAAACATATAAGATTAATTTAACTGTCGCATAGTTCTCAGAATATTTGAAATATTGGTTAAATTTACTTTGCTAAAGATAGGAAAAATAAAAACTTCATTGGAATTTTGAAACATGTTTCACATTTTTACTTAATATGCTCTTTAAATTATTTCCAATAACATAATTTATTTCCTTTTCAAAACAAAACAAAAGATATTTTTTAAAGGTTCTTTTTCTGTTGTTTTTGTATTTTCAAAAATAAAATAAACATTTTTGTATCATTGAACTTAAAAAGTACATTTAACCAACTGTAACAAAGGTATTGCTTACAACTGTTTCACTCATAATTACACTTTCAATTACTTCACCTGTCCCAAATGTAACATCTTCAGGTAAGTAGTATTTCCGAGACTTTCTCAAAGAAATCTCTTGCCATAAAAAGTTAATCATTGATGGTAGGAAATAAGGTTTTTCCTTTCTTTTATCCAAAAACACTAACCTTCTCCAATCTGTCTTTCTGGTTAGTATAAGAAAGAATTCTTGCAAAGATTATTAAGGTATATAAATATGCAATATTAGAGTCTTCTTTAGCTTTTTACGATAAATATGCTTCAATTTGGAGAAACAATTTTAAAAAGAATACAACTGACTTTTTATTCCAAGGAAAGTTTCTTATTTATTTAAGAAGGAAAGTCAGAGAAGATTGAATGAGTTTCCCTGGAGTAAAAGTTGGATAGTAGAAATAACTTTTATCTCTTCATGTCGTATTTACTCTCTCATCTTGTCACTTTTTATCTGCACCGTCCTTTAACTTAGAAAGGGACATTTAATTTAGAGTTTCCCTTGGTGTCATGGAGTTAATGTCTTGTGTTCTGAGAATTATTTTTACTCTTACTTAATGTAAAAGTGAAGGAGTTCCAGACATTTCTTTTTTTAAAAAAATACAATAAAACTATTTTTATCCATCTGTAACTTTCATCTATTTTAATTTAGCAGTACTTAATCTAATACTTTTAATTCGTCACTAGCAAATTTATGCAAAACTAATTGTTTCTGAAAAATATACATTCTATAAAATCATTATTGTTATAAATCAAGAAACATTACATGATGAAAAGTTTCATTTTCAGATAAATTAACCCCTGCTATTAATGAAATATTCAATGAAATTAAAAATTGTTTATATGCACTTGAAATAGTTTGATTGGTACTCAATGTACTTTAACAATTCATTTAAGTTCTTACTAAAATAATCAATTATAATTTTCCCCCATTCTGCTACATTATAATTTATATTAATTTATTTATGCTTTCTAATACACATTTCACCCAATCACGTAGAAGTCTTAAAACTATTTTCATGATGTTAATATTAGTAAAAAGAAATTTACTTCGTAACAAAATGTTAACAGTAACATTTTTTCAAATCTGAAAAAAAACAAGCGTCTGAATAAATGTTTATTGCAAAATAATACTGTTTAATAAACAGAATAATAATCAGCAATTAGAAACAAAAGTGAAATATTTGCTGAAACTATTCAATAAGGGATATATGAAGTACTTCCGTTATTAATATTCAAGGAATAAATTTATAATCAAGCAAGAAAAGAAGATGCATTATTTTTCTGTAGGTATCGAATCATTTTCTGATATTTTTTTTTCTAAAGTGATCCATATTTCCATGATGTTTATTAAAATTTTAGATTTACTATTAAATTTAGTCATGGGTCATTAATTAGTCATTTTTACCCACATGAATATTTATGGGATGTGGCGTAACCTAAAAAAGTTGTTTTTGCGTGTATATGTTACTCTTAATCGCCACGTAACAACATCTGTTTTCTATCCCCAAAAAATTAAAGTAATTCAAAATTCTAACGTTTTCTCCACGGATAATTTTAATCTTAAGGATAGTTAACGTTATAATTTCAAAATTCATGTAACAAAAATAGTTTATCAGGGATGTATTAAATGGGGGAAACATAATATATTCTGTAACATAAAAAAACACACCAAGAAAGAGTCATCGAATGGGACAAAGAACGGTAGATATGATGAACATGTATACAAAAAAGAACGCTAACAGTATCAAAGACATTATTTTTTTATTTAAATTTTTAAAAAAAGTATACATTGATGCACCTCTTCTACTGAGACAAATTATTATCCAGCTTAGCGAGAATTTGTAGAGTAAGCAGATGTTCATTTGTGGGATAAGTTTATATGCATATTCCATTTGGTATGTTATATCGAAACGATTTCACAGAACAATCGAAAACGCCTATTCACCAGAAATCAAACATCTTTTACTTAAGAGAAATATGATGATCATGTCGTCCAGGAGAGTGTGGCAGAAGAAAAAAAGACAAAAAGTAGAAAGACATTCCATGTGCGGATGGTCATTATCTACTTGAAATTCAAGCTCAGAAACCCATGAAAAAACAGAATCTCAAACATGTATTGCAGTGTTGTAAGAGTAGCTCAGAAAACAACCCAAATGATTGGACCATCAAATGAAATGACACACACCCCATACCATACTTTTCAAGTTAATGACAATCAGGTGAGTACACAACTGATGTATTGCCTTAGAGTGCCTTTGTTGATCATGAGGGTTTAATTCGGGGTACTCAACCATGTTTTCTGATGGGCCGCAAAAATATGGCAGCTATTTCACAAGGGCCGCAACATGAGAATAAATGGGGTGATGGGGGTAAGGGGAGAGAAATGTTTTAAGACCAAAATAACATGGGAAGTTTAAAATGTGGAAAATTGATCAAAATATTATAACTCCTGCTTTGCTTTTTTTAATTATTATTTTTTATATTTATTTATTTTTCTCACAAAAACTAATTTAGAAGTATTCAAGAAACATTTCTTCACAATTTCTGCATCAGTAAACTGTTTCATATGATTATCAATAGTATAGCAAACTTCATAGTATGTCTTTGTTACCGATGTTTTATGTCTTATGTACGATGTATTATGTATGATGTATTTATGATTGTATGTATTATGTATGATTATTATGTACGATGTTGTATGCTCGATGATAGTATGTCTTTGTTACCACTGGCAAAACACTTTGTTGCTGTTGGAAAGATTATTCAAGAAAGCCTATTTATCACCTCTTGAAAGAGATCTTCGAGAAAAAGTGTTTTTGATTGATTCCTGTTTATTAGTATTTTTTAAATTCCGCATTTTTTGTCAAATCAAACAATTACTGACCCATGTTTATTTTGCTACAAAATAGCCAACTTCCCAATCATCTTGAAACGATTTATTTTTTCGAATATTTTTTTGCTTGCAAGATATGAAGGATAGTTGAAAATTATAGTTCCACCCATAAAATTGTCTCTACTCCACTGATGTCTGTTATCACTCACCGTTCCAATATTTAAAAAAATATATCAGTTCGTACCCGTACGATACTGACAGCAAAAAGCAAAATTGAAAAATTTAATTTCTTGACAAAGAATTTTCTACCAAAATTTTTAATACAATGTTCTTAAGTAAGAGCATTTCTCATAGCAATGGACCATGATTGGGCCACTTAAAAATACTCAGCGGGCCACATGTTGAATATCGCTGGTTTAAATAAACATGGAACTCATCACTGAAAACAATTTTATTCCCGACAACTACCCTCTTTCAAAGCATCTGGAGTCTTTGCAAAATCTCGTAGCTGAGTGCAATGTGGAATGTCAGTCGCCACTACATTTCCCATGATATAACTCCGTATTCACTGAGTCAGTTATCAATGGTAATGGCAGTCACTTGCGTCTGGGTTACATGGCGGATTGTTGATAAGGAAGCATCATGGCCATAATGCCATGGCCAAGTAAGTGTCAATTGGTAGGGATATCAAAAGTCATAATAGAAAACGGGTCCATATATAGAAAACTATGGATCCGTTTTCTGACATGCCTTTGAAATGAAATTTTTTCTTCCTTATTCACCAACCAGATATTTGTTTGCGGTGCCCTGGAGCTCCATGTAAGAAGCCTCTGGGCACCAAAAGTTTAAGTTATTTGCTCGTATCATATATACATACATAGTGGTGTTCTTTTCAGATAACTCTGTTTTAGTGTACCCCATTTTATGTTATACAGTGTCCGTATCGTTTAAACTAAAGGTAATATTCTATAACTCCAGATATACTGGGAAAAAAAGAGAGAAAAAATTCCATGAATTTGTATGTTTATACATAATACATAATACTCTGAGAATGATTATTGTTTTATTAAAATAAAGTTTAAACGAAAAATATTACTATGCTTGGCAAAAAACTTTACAAAATTTACTACAAAATAACTTTTTTTCAACTTTATGTATTATAATTTAGCTTAATTTATTCAACAGTTTGTTTTTATTGCCATCTAAAGTCATTGTACTATTTTGACTTTAAAAGTTTTTTTCTGATGATTTTTTTGGATAAGGCATTTTTGAATTTCGGCACTTACTATAACTTTGCCTTTCGTAATGTTGGTTCTTAATCTCATGTGGGATATGATTCTTAATTTCTTCACAATTAAAACTAATAGTAAAAAAAATCACAAACATTTGCTGAATTTAAACTTTTGTTACTATTTAAGTACCGAATAGTAAGATTTTCTTCGTTTTTAAGTTGAGATTAATCTATTAAAAATATTCATCCGAAGTAAACCATATTCAGATTTCTGAAAATGTGTGATTCTTTGCTCTATGCATGAAACTAATATGTTAATTTCATGATCAGGATATTTTTTTAAATAAATACATTGAAACTCAAGTTATTGAAGTTTAAATTTTGAGACATTTTTTTGCGTTGAACAAATTGTATTCTCAAGCTGTTTTTGTCAAACTAATAAAAGTTTTGTTTTTTGATGTAAAAAATTATAAGTTTACTATATAAATAAGCTAAAGAAAAAAAGGCCTAATTTGAGTATTGTGATTTATTATAAATTTTATAAAAGCTTACAGATGAAATGAAAAAAAAATTCTATTTGTATGATATGTATTTTGTGATAGTATGCATGGTATTATTTCACTATTTACTTGTCTTCTAATGCTTATAATATAGTTTTAGTATGTCTTTTTATCCTTTTTGATTTGTTTATTACATTAAAAAAGACGTCAGCATATTTTAGGCCTGAAGGAACTAATTTTTATTCAAAACTGTTTCAATTACTCTATTTTTAAGTACTTGTATTCATGAAGATAGGCATTTTTTTAGAGATTTAAAAATGTAACCCTTTGTGTGTTACTAATAAGGAACAATAGTTTATAATCAAAAGATGTTGAAAATTATTTTATTATGAAGTTAAATTCTACTTTATCAGAGTTGTCCAAAGTTTAAATATAAATGTAGAGACTAAAAAGAAATAACTTCACATTAACATAGGTAACATATTTAACTCAGATTTATAAAAGAAAGAAGTACCTCGCTCATAGCTCTATTTAAAACAAGAAAGGTTCCACGAATAATTTTGAGATGAATTTTATTAATAAATTTTACAACTAAATTGTACTGAGAAGAAGTAAGAACAATTATTTCCAATACATCACCCCAACTACGATAAGAAGTTTCATTTCGATATATCCTTCTTTATGTGTCAATTTGGTACTCTATTTTCCAAAAGAAAACTTTTTGATTTGAGTTTTTCGAAAGAAAACTTTTTTAGTATCTCATCCATCAAACTAAATGGAGAAGGAGAACAGTGTGAAATGAAAGTTTGTGGCTATGCAAAGAAAAAATAAATCCATGTATCTATACCAAATTTATTTTTCTGTTACTCATACACACAATTTATTTGATGATATGCGGAACTACATAGTATCTAATATAAAGCGTTTTAAATGTCTAAGTTACTTTACTTATAGTTAGATTATGCGAAGCACTTTATTTCATCAATAGTGTGAAGGAAATTATTTATATTAGCTTAGAATAATTTTTATTTTAAAGCGATTTGTACTTGACATTGATTATTTATGGTACGGTTAGTAAGATATCAATTTTATGAGATTCGTTTCTGTTCTTTGAAAGTAAAATTTGAATTATAAAAAAAAATAGCATTGCAAGAAGCAATAGGAGAGTTAGAGGGAAATTTAGTAATATTGATTGAATATTGACGTCGCACTATTCACCTACACGAGAGATTTTGGCGACGTATCACGTAATTTTGAACCATGGTCAAGTGACGTGGATGACACCTGAGCTGGCACCCCCCACTCCTTACTACCACACCACACCAACGGGAGGGCGTTTCAGCTCTCGACAGATTTAACGTGTGTCGCTGCCCTACATGGCGGGTCTTTAGTGGTACTGGGATCAAACTCGTGACAAGGCAATCCACGGTCTGGTATATATACCACTCGGCTACCGTGGCCATAAAATTTAGTAATAATTGAACATCTCTGAACTATTATCTCTGAAACAAATATTACACAAACAACAATTATGATTTTTTTAAAAAAAAATGTGTATTATATTTATAAATTAATTTAGCAAATATAATGTAAAATGAATCGGATTACTGCTTAAGTAAACCTGATCAGTATTTAATACATTTTTTTTTCAAAAGTTTTCTCCTTCAGTAGAGAAGGTTTTGCTTTGATTAGCTTCTATCCCCAATTGCATCAGGTTTCGTGTTATTATCTCTGAAACAAATATTACTATTAGGATTTTTTTTAAAAAAAAACATGTGGATTATATTTATAAATCAATTTATCAAATATAATGTAAAGTGAATCGGTTTACTGCTTAAGTAAACCTGATCAATATTTAATACTTTTTACTTCAAAAACTTTTTCCCTCAGTAGAGAAGATTTGCTTTAATTAACTGGCATCCCCAATTGTCTCAGGATTCGTGTTGATCCAAAAAGCATATTAAAGCTTTAACAAGTAATTATACTGGAGAGTATTCTCCAATGCGTTATTGAATTTTTCTAGCCTCTTATAGATATATTTCTTGAATAAAAGGTCCAATTGTTATGATATTGATAGGTTTTCATTTTGATTCCAAGGTGCATTAAATACGCTAATTTTTATAATCATTCTGGTAACTTTTTTACAACGCGTAACATTTTGTGTTGTAGTGTACAAACGTATATGCATGTTATCTTTATAAAAATTATATTTAGATATGTCATGATCTATTTTTTCTGATGAATATGATTCACACTTAATTATCGATTTGTGTTGGAAAACACAGCTCGATAATTATTTATAATATTATAATTATTTATAATTTATAATTATTTATAATTATTTAATATATTTTCCTTGTTTAAAGTTTTATAGTTTTAAGGAGCTCATATTATTTTTAATGTTTTTAATTTCCAATTTCTAGATCCATGCAGACAATTCGGCAAACATTTATAATTCTTTCGGGAATTTTAAATAAATCTTTTCTTTCTTCTCACTTTTTGACTTTCATGCTGGCACCATCACATAACTTTTCCCCACTTTTTTTATATTTACGTATTACAGTTTTTTAGTGTACAAATAAGTTTTCATAATTTTCTTTTAAACGTTACAAACAAATTTTCAAAAGAAATCTTTATTTTGTATGTTATTTTTACATATAATATTGACGCTTAACATCTAGTTCCAAAAGTGAAAATCAAACTACTCTAGAAATGTTCTTAAATCAAGATATTTGTAATTAATAACTGTGCTACTTTTGATAGATATAAATTTAGTGTTAAGATTTCAAGTTTCATATAGTTTTAAGATTTCAAGTATTTTTTTAAATACACTTGAAGTCATCTTGTTTTAAGTTATAAACATATATCCACACCTCTTGTAACTCTGCATACTGAAGCGAACTGGAATTTGTTCTACTCTCAGAAGATAAATGTTTAAAAGACATGGTAGAAGAGTGAGCAACAACTTTTATTTAATTTTTTATAATAGTATATCAGAAAATGGTAAAAAATGAAAGAGAGCGAAATAAACTCGAAGTCAAACCAATAATAATAAATATACATTTAACGTGTGCAGAAAGATTTAAATTCAACCACGTAGGTTATAATTCTAGAATAAATTAAAATAATGGCCACGTGAAGTTTTGCGATCTACAATTTCGTTCACCAATTCCTATTGTAAATATTTGCAAGCTTAAGATTTACACTTACAATCGCAAATCCATCTTACAATTACAACCTCTAACATCTTCTACATTCCCAGCTCAGACTTCGGCAAATAGCAATCCTAATCTGCATATATCACGTTTCCTTCACAAAAAGGGAGAATCTCAAATCAATCAAACAATCCATAAAATCGATTTCTCTAGCTCTTAGTCGAAAACGCTCTGTGAACCCGCTTCTATACGATTCAGACTTCTTAGCAAATGTAAAACAACTTATTAAGAAAAATTTCATATTTAGAAAAAACATTACATTTCAAGGACCTTGCACCAGACATAAAACAAACAAAGGTTCAATTAGCCAAATGAAAATAATACTATTAGAGTATCGAATAGTAAACCTGGAACACATAGTGTACTTTGAAATGTATTGTAATGAGCCAGATTTACTACTGGTTAGTTTATGTTAGATTAATTTTTTTGGATATATTTCATCAGAGAGCAAGTTCAATAGTGATTACATTCCTCCACCATGCAAAGCTCTTGAAGTAATTAAATCTGAAAAACTTCAGTCTTACGTAAATTTATAACATCTTCTGTTAGATTCAACAGTGTTTCATCTTCAAGACAACAATATCTTAGATATACTCATATATTTTCTTATTGGATATTGTCCAGGAAAAAAAGCACCTCAATAAAATATACTAACGACTGGAGGAAAAATTGATTCGTAGGAAGACTACGGTTATTTCAAGATTTGATTATTTGTACACACACATATAATTTCCAATTTTAATAAATTCATTTGATATTTATTTTTTGAAATTCTATAGTATTGCAAATCAATAATTGATTGCTTTAAAATACCTAATATGAATAATATAGAATGAATAGTATACATTAGAAAAATCATGCAGTTTTTTGTAACTAAAAATTTACTTATACTTCATATATGAATATATATATATATATATATATATATATATATATATATATATATATATATATGTTTTAATAACTTAAGGTCTTAGATTTAAAATAAGTTTGATGAGTGTGTGGATACTTCTAATTTAAAAACATGTGATTCGTTTAGTAATTCAAATGGACTCAAACAATTATTCAAGTGAATGATACACTTACCAAAGATCAGTATTTTGTTCAAAAGATATCTAAGGGCATTTGTATAAGTGTATCAGCTATAACCATATGAGAAACTTTTTATACATTTTTGGTATTACACTTTGTAGCATAACGTATAAGTACATGCATTTTAAACTCAGCTATGAAATATGAAACTTAAGAAACATTTAAGTCATGTTCTAGATATTAGTTGAAAAAGCACAGAATATATGTGATATCATAAGTGTTCCATTAAAATATATAAAAATAACTAAAACTATGAAAATTATGGTTTTTTTCTAATAATTAAATCTTCAAGAATTATATGAATGACATTTCATTTTTTATGATATTTTGGTATCATTTTTATCACATTATTTTGCACATTAATAAAAAATACTTTTGATTAAATATTTATAATTTTTTTTACATTTTTAATAAATGAAAAAAAAATATTTAAATTGTTAATCATATGAAATATTATTTGTTTTTGTAGCTTTTTTTATTCGTCTAGAAATTAATTGCCTTGATGGATAGATTCAATGTATATAGGAAATTTAAACGAATTGTTGTTCAAAAAAATCATAAAAGTTTAAGGTTTTGAATAAAAAAATAATACATTTTGGCTACGTAACATAATTAACCATCATATAAGACAATAACATTTTTAAATATTTTTTAAACATATACAACACTTAGTGAAAGCCGACGAAAATACAATGATCGCATCAATATGAAAAGTTCAAAAAATTCCAACGTGGAAAAAAACTTGTACCATCATTGTTTTTTTCTTACAAATTCTATGCTATTTTAGTCCTTGACGCATGAATCTGAACTTCGTATTATTTATGTTTCCCGTACAAAATGACAATATGTTTGGAAATAGAATATTATTGTATAGAAATTTATTTTCGAGGAACGAAAAGTGAAAAAAGATACTTTTTGATTTTCCTTGTTGTTAAGTATGCTCAAGATTACTATTTGTATTTTTTATGGTATGCAGCTTATAATTATTTTAAAAGATTTATTTTGATATATTTATGTTTGTTGCCTCTTTGCACAGTCGAAATCTCGAGTATTCAAATTGAAATCACGTAGCTAAACGATACTTTGAATAATTATAGACGGAAACATAATTTTCTTCCTTTTACTATCTTATTTTTTAATGACATAAATTGTCTTCAGATTTAACTGAGTTTAAAAAATAACCAAAAGAAAATTTTATATTTATTCTCCAATAAACATTTTGATTTTGTGTTGTTTGCAATAAGTAATGTATACTAAAATTAATTAAATTTAAGGACACTGAATATTAGTTCCAAGCATACATCACGTATCTTGTTAGAATGATTACTACGCCCAATTTTAGTGTTGTAACTAGACAGTGTTTTAAAGTATTATTTTTTTAAAAATTCAATTACTGCCTTTTTTATCATTTTCTAAGATGTAATCTCACACCTGGTTCATATATACTTGAAGCGAAACAAACGTTAATTACTATTATCTTTACAGAACTCACACGCTTCTTTTAAGATAAAATGAAAGCTTCCTTTCCCAGACAAACAATTAAACTTTATGAAAATTTCTCATTTGCCGCAACTGTCTTATCTACTATCGTTTCAAAAAATTACTTTTAAAAAGTTGTAATTTGTATGCCTTCTCTATTATCGTTTTTTCTAAAAAGAGTGAGATAGAGAGATCTGTTTCTTACAAAAAAAATTGTTTGGATATGAAATTCAACAGAATTATGAATACGCAATATTTATAAAATATAATTCACAATAGAATACCAAAAGAATAAAACTAATTCAAGATTTAAATTTTGAATTCGTGACTGAATGTCATAATTTAATATTCCATGGTAATAAAAACAAATAAAATCTGTTACCGTAACGGAATAAATTCAAATGTATGATTAAAAAACATAACATAGAACCAAAGTATAGACTTTTATTTGAAAAATCAACAAAAAATGCACTTTATTATTTTTGTTTCATTTTGAAATATGTAAATGTGAATATATTTTTGTGAATTGTAATTTTTCTAAAATAATTAGTTTTGAACTATATTACCTTAAAAAATAAATTTTTAATACTGAAATGTAAAATTTTATGCATAGTAGAATGTTTGATTTTATTTATAAGAATTTTAGAGATAATGAAGAGAAATCTCCGTAACTAAATGCCCAAATTATTCTTGTATCTGCTATGATAAGTTACTGCTATCTTACTTAAAAGAAATCCAGAAGCTTGCAGTAATTTCAAAAGTAATTGAATTCCATCACTAAATTTATTTTATTTGTGATTCAAGACTAATAATCATAACAATTTATAATTGTCTTTATCTTCTGAAAGGGTCTGTAAAATGTATCTAGTTATTGAATTACATACAACATTTGAGTAAAAATTAATAAAATATATTATACAAATATGAAGGCTTCAATTTTCTGGCAGTTTCAATAATGCGAAATATGCTATATCTTATTACGTTTAAAATGTACTCAGGAACAAGAAAAATTATTATTATTTATAGCATTCTGTAAGCTATAAATACATTTAGTTCAAATGTAGCTTATAAGTTCTGTAAAAGTTTCAAAAGTGAGTTAAAAAGGGATTACGTATGTGTGCTAAATAGGAAAAAAAGTGGAATGGAAAGCGTGAAAGGAAAGAATGAGTGTAAATGACGGGTTGACGTAGAATGATTGATGTAGGCTGGTGTAGAATTCTTTGCAGTTAGAGGTATAAAAAAGGAATGAATGATAGTTTTGAGACCAAAGGGAAGAAAAATGTTTCAATACTTTAGGCAAAGTATTTTAAACCATTTGCTTCCATTTTAGATTCTGAAGTTAGTGGGTATGTTACATATCATGAGTGCATTAAAGTATAAAGTCAAAACAAAAATATAAGGTCAAATGTAAGAATAAAAAAATAACATAAAGACAAAACACCTTCATTGTTTTAAAGTGTTTGTTTTTGAGTTACTGAAACCAAGTAACAGATGTTTTAAACATAGCAAGCGTTAATCCAGTTCGAAAGAGTGTAATGATTTATTTTATTTAAAGAATAAGTAGTGTCCACATTTTGCAACAGCTGTCGTGATATATTGTTTTTAGATCGCTTACATTTACTGGAAGCCGAGGGACAAAAACTGCCTTTGATGGAGCGCTGCAAGAACTCAAGCTCAGTGCATGCAATCAATTCTGAGACTAAACTGTTAATCGAGTTATGCAGGCGTTGTGATTCTACTCGAATGAATTTTTTTAGTAGTGAGGGTTGCACATGTAATCGATATTTGTTGTTGAGATTTAATCTGTGTGCATTCAACAGAAAATGCCGCGTAGCAAAATATAAAAAGAAAAACCTCAGACGGTTTTTCATATCAGGGATGATAAAAGTAAGAACATGAAAAAAGGAGATAATTTGTATATTCGACAATCATTGATAGATTAATTAATGGAACTTTCTACGCGTTAGAGAGATTTCTGGAGAAATATGCAAAGAGATTTTAAGGTATAACTATAAAAAATAATTTTAATGAATGTACTATATATATTAAGAGAATTTCTGAATTTTTGACATGTCTTCGAATTTTCAAAGAACTGCTTGGCGAAATTATTGTAACGCAAAAAGAATACACATGTACTCCCACTTTCCAGTAAAATTTCAATGATTAGATTATTTATGAAAATGATCAAATTGGAGAAAAGTTCGGTTGGTTATCCAAACTTATAACGCTTGAATGATTAATCATTTTTACAATATTACACTCAGACCTGCTTTTACACTATCTTTTTTTTTGGGTACGGTGTTTCTCTAAGAGTAAAGAAAATTCTTAGGCAGTTGTTGAAAAAATGGTTCATCAAACGTATGTTATGAATAAAAACTAAATTTAAATAGTAATTTAAGAAGAAAGCAGCAGAGAAGAGTTAGATTTACAAAGAAATCAAAAATAATCTAATGGATCTCCCTTTGATGCATATGTTTTGCACAACATATACCACCCCACACAAGAGTTCTAGCACCATAAAATATAACAAACACAAACCAACCATACAATTACCATGCATTTATAAAGTTATACCATTGTATTTCAAAGTATATTGCGAATTTTAGTATTCATAGATAATAACGACAAAGTTTTCCAAAAAAGTTTTATTTTTTTTATTTAAAATATTGGTCTTAAATGTATACACCCGTTACCCCCCTCATTGTGGAGAACGCAGGATTCTAGGAGATTTAGAGATTACGGTTTTGCAATCCTTTGTAAAGTCCGGCATGAAGCCCGAAACCTGAATTTACAGAGAAAGGCTATACTTAAGACGACTTGATACCCCAAAAATCACAAGCCTATCGTTTTTTTTTTAATTTTCATTTAATCTTATTCTTTGCATCATTATCTTTCGAATGATATATCACTTGTACATGTCGGAAAGTTAGAAGTTGAATAAAACTTCCTTTGAAAACAAATTAGGCAATTCAGCCACGCCCCTTTTTAGAAAAAAAAAAGCTAAAAAAAGCGTTATGATAAAAAAATCTATTTTATAAATAGAAACAATAATCATAAAAAAGAATGTGTAGTATTAAAAGCAGAATATTTCCGAGGCAATAAAATAATGTAATTTTTCTTCCTTGTGAAATGTGTGCATGTAAAAGTTTTAAATTAAGGCATTTTATATTAATAATTTTATAATTTCAGTTCTTATTCCTGATATATTTTTCATACAAATGTAATACTTTAATATTATAAGAAGAAAAACAGCTAAAATTCCAGTCGTGACAGAAAAAAAAAATTTTCAACGTTTTTCTTGAATTTTCTTGTGCGATTAGTACTCTCTAAAAGTTGATCCTTTATAAAAATGTGTTAGTTGAAAAAATATGAAAATGCAATTATTTTAAAGAAAAACGTATAAATAATATCTTAAAGAGGTATTTTAAGTTTAATTCAGCTTATAATAATTATTTTTTGAGAATTATGAACTTTAAACTGGTTTTTCTCAGTTTGTGTTTTTCGAAACCTTAGTGCATTCAAAATGCTACTCCTTCGACAATTATTTACCAATCACTTCCATTTTTTTTCTTGCGTGTTAAAAATAAAGCATGTAATCAAATTAGGGATCCGTTTTGCTATAAACTGAAAACTTTTCTTTAAAAAAAATAAATGTAAGACATGTTGGCTTTTTCGTTGATTTTTAGCCTGTATATCAACATTTTATTTATTTTCTCGAAAACGAATGAAGTTATTCTAAAATCGATCTCTAGAATTGTTTAGAACATCCATAAGGATATTATAAAAAATTTTCAGGTCAAAACATTAATGTCTAAAAAAGGAGTAGGATTTTAAAATTTTCCCAATTTTCTTCAAAAAATTTAAATTTTTAAAATTTTGTGAATAATATATGAAAATTTTCATCTGGTAACATTTTCTGGAATAGAAACATTGTATGAAATGCTAAAATATAATATTTGAATACGTAAATAAAGAAGTTTGCTCAAAGGGTACCAAGTTCCCTTCAGCCACTGATTTAAAATCGTATTATTACATAAAATTTAATAATACATAAAGTATACGTATATATTTAGAAACTAGGAAAATGTAATCACATAAATAGAAATTAATTACAAAATCTGAGTCTTAAAAAAATATATGTTAAGATAAAAAAAAACTAAACAAATTTTATATTATTTAATAAAATGTAAAAAAAGGAAATGAAACTTAGTTATGTATTTGTAATACTTTCATGATGAATACAAAATTTCAAAACATGCTTTATAAAATTAAAGGCAAATTCGACTATTTATGCTGTATAACATACGGTGCGTTATGTTTATACTACGTTATGACGCAATATTTTGTATAAAATCGGATTTTGTTATTTAAAATAATGAATATGCCATGAAGTTTATTTAAATTTACAAAATATCAAAACGTGATTTCTTAACCTGTTCACAAATTTGGTGATGTCTATAGTAAATTGTTGCACACAAACTACATTCTTATTTTTAAATACTATTAATAACTCTTCTTAGAGTATATCTCCCTGACTTTCCACTCGAGTACTGAAGCACAGGTAACTATCGAGATAACATTTATTTGGTGAGTGTATGCGAGCTCTGGTATTCGACTGTAGAAGTAGAATTGAACATTAATAATTGATCAATAGTTAATGAAAGTATAGCCACTGACTTATTGTTATCACATCCGTGTTTGATTGCATAGTCTACTCACTAATAACTACAGTTGAATGATTAAAAATGAAATATATGCGTTGGTTTTCTTGGTAGTCTCGAACT